>MU119302.1:54975-181165 GCA_014904845.1 Acephala macrosclerotiorum
GTAAAAATTATTTTTTTATTTATTTTTTTTTTTATTTTTTTTTTTTTTTTTTTTTTTTTTTTTTTTTTTTATTTGTATTTTATTTTTTTTATTTACGTTTATTATTTTTAATAATTTTTTCGTATATACGATCGTTCGAATTTCGATATAATTAAAGCGTACGTATATCGTTATCGTTATCGTAATTGTAATCGTAATCGTTTTAATTTTGCAATATTCGTATATTGTAATTATTATATTCTCGAGTTCGTATTTTCGTATTAATTATCGATTTCAATTGAATATAAACTTTTTCGTACGTAGAAACAAAATTATAAAAAATTAAATTGCATTTTTTTATATTTTTATAAACGCTAAAAATCTAATTTTTAAAATCTAATTTTATTTAATACTTATTTAATAATTCTCGTTGAATTTTTTTAAATTAATCGAAAAATAATTAAAAATATTTAAAATGAAATTTTTTTAAATTAATTTTAATAATTTTTAAAAATATAATCTTTTTTTTATTTAAATATATATAATTAATAATTTTTTTTGGATTTCAAAGTAAATTTTTATTATATTAATTATAATATTAAAATTATAGTTTTTTTTTGTAATTTTATTATAATAAAAAAAATTAATTCGATTTTTTAATATAATAAAAAATATATTATTATAATATTTTTTTAATAAAATAATTTTATAATAATAATCGTAAAAAATTTAAAATTTAATATTAATAATATTTTATATTTTCGTTATAAAATTTCGTTAAATTAATAATTATTTTTAATAAATTAAATTACTAGAAAATTTAAAATTAATATAATTAAATTTGAAATTATTAATAGTATTATAATCGTTTTTATTCTCGTTAATAAAAGCGTTTTTTAATTATTAATTTTAATATTATTTTCATTTAAAATTAAATATATTAAATAAATTATTTTTTGAAAATACGTATTTAAAATGTCGTATTTTGAAATCTAAAAATAAATATTTAAAATATTGAAAATATTATATTTTAAAATCGAAATTTAATCGATTTCTTTAATAATTTTTTTTTTATTTATAAAATTTTATTATAAATACAATTTTTTATATTTCGTTTAATTTTTAATTTTTTTATTTATTTATTTATAATATTTTTTCTTATTTACAATTTTTTATAAATTTATAAAAATTAATTTTTTATTGATAAATATTTAATAATTATATAATCGAAAATAATTTTTTAAATTTAAAATAAAAACTTTAATATTTTTATAATATATAATTTTAATATATATTTTTTTAATAATATTCGAAATAATATATAATATATTTGTTTATTTTTTTTTTCGTCGAATTAAATTTATTTTAAAATTATAAAATTCGAAAAATATTAATAATATTTTTTAAATTTAATATTTTTTTTATAATATTAATTTAAATTTGTTTTTTTGCGATTTTTATTATAAATAATATAAACTTTATAAAATATTTAAAAAAAATTTCGTATTATACTTTGAATTATTTATTATTATTCAATTTTTAAATATTATTTAAATTATAATTATTATTATTTTTTAAAAAAATTAAATATCGATTTTATGTTTTTTTATATTTTTTAATTTTAATAATAATACGTTTTATTTTATTTCGAATTATAATAATTTAAATATTATTATTATAAAAATATAAAAATATTATTATTACGCGTTAAAATTAAATAATATATTTTTTATTAAATTAAAAAAAATATAATATATAATAATTTAACGAATAAATACTTTTACATATAATCGTATAATTAATTATAAAATTGTAATTCGAAATTTAATTATTGTTTATTTATATAAAATTAATAAAATCGATATTTAAAATTATTAAAACTTTTAAATAATATAAAAAACTTTATAAATAACGTCGAAATTTTACGAATTCGTAATAACGTTTTATATAATATAATCGTAAAATAATACAATTTACGCGCGTTATAAATTGATTAATTTGTAATTATAAAAAAAGTTTTTATCGTAATAAAAAAAAAGAATTATCGAAATAAAATATTATTAATCGCAATTTCAATAATTATAAAAATAAATATAATACTTTTTTATAATTTTATAAAAATAAATATAATATTTTTTTATAATTGAATTTTTATAAACGTTATAAAATTGTAAAAATTTGTAATTTTACGTACTTTAAAAAAGAAATTTTTATAAAATACTCGAAAAATATTTATTTTAAATCGATAAATTTAATCGAAATAAATAATAATTCAATAAAAAAATCGTTATAATTTGATTTGAAATTATAAAAAAAAAAAATTAATATCGAATTATAAATAAATATCGTTTTTAATATAAATTTAACGTTTATAAAAATAAATATAATATTTTTTTACAATTAAATATTTGTAAATAATATTATTTTACGTAATAAACGCAAACTTAAAAAATAAACAAATAAAAAAATTTTCGATTTATACGTTTTTTAAATCTTTAGAAATTTTTCGTATTTTATAATACAATATAAAAACGTATTAATTTTTTTTAACGTATTTTTATAAAAATAAATATAATACTTTTTTGTAATTTAATTTCTTTTAAAAATAATTTTTATTATTTTATAATTAATTAAACAATTATTAATTAATATTAATTTATTAAAAAATATTTATTCGAATAAAAAAAAACAAAAAACGTATATAAAATTTTTAATTTTTAATATACGTATAAAATAATTCGTTTTCTAGAAATTATACAAAAGTTGAAAAATATAATCTCAATTCTAGCGCAATTGAACTAGTCCCAATACAGCCTAGTATTGCACGTGATTATTTCACTAATATTATATTTATATAATCGAAGAATAAAAATTAAATAATAATAATTTTTCTTTGATTTTAAATATTTAAATAATTATTAATTAAAATATATAATTTAAAATTATAATATAAATTATTTTAATAATATATTTTTTAAAAATATTTATTAATTATATTAATAATCATTTTATAAATAAAAACTTTAAAAAATAAATATATTAATATTTATATATTTTAAATTTTAATTAAAATATTAAATATAATATTTAAAAATAAATTTTAATTCGTTTGTTTTTATTAATAATATTAAATTAATTTTTAATAGTATTACAAAGAATAATATTAATTTAAATAATATATTAATTAATATATTTTATTTGTATTATAATTACAAAAGTACAAAATTTAATAATAATATTCTTTATATGATTTATATTTTAAACTTTGTAAATTAAAATATTTTAAAAGTTTTTATTAAAAATAATTATAATTTTTTTAATAATAATAATAAATTTTAAATCGATAATAATTTATTCGAAAATATAAATAATAATATTTTTAATAAGTTTTTTTTTATAATAAAATTTTAAATATTTATTAATAATTTTTTTTAAATTTTTTAATTTAAAAAAAAATTAAAAAAAACTATTATTAATTTGAAATATTCTTAAGAAAATACACCAATTTTAAAGTTTCAAATTAAAATTTTAAAATTTTATAATTAAATAAATAATTATTAAATTAAATATTAATATTTAAAAATAATTATTAATTTATTTTAAATTAAAAAACACGTTAATTTTCGACGATTAAAATATTAAAAAATAATTTATATTTTATAAAAATAATTAATACGATTATTTAATTATTTAATTTAAAAGTTTTTAAAATAATAAATTAATATTATTCGAAAATAAAATTAAATATTTAAAAAAAAGTTTTTAAAATTTTTAAAATATTTATTAAAATTATAATTAAATTATAAATAGAAAAATATTTTATTATTTATTATTTAATTTTTATAGTTTATAATATTTATAATAAATTAAATAAAATTAAAAAAAATTTAAATATATATTGTTTTTTTTTAATTATATATTCTCGTTTAATTTCGTTTAATTTTTTTTGGAAATTTTTAATTTTAAAAAAATACAAAATTTTATTTTATTTATAAAATTAATATATTTTCGTTTCGTTTTTCGATTAAATAATATTTAATACGATTCGTATTTCGCGAGTATTTTTTTTATTTTTTTTTATTTTTACGTTTATTACGTTTATTTTATATTCGATCGATAATAATTATTATTTTAAATTTATTTTAAATTTATTTAACGATTTAAATTTGAAATTAAAAATTAAAAATTTGAATATTTTATAAATATTTAAAATTGAAATAATTCTCATTAATACGAAAAAAATAATTCGTTTAAAAAAACGTTTTTTCAAAGTCGAATAAATTAATAAAAGTTTTAAATAAAAATATACTTTTTATAAAGTTTTATACTAAAGAAATACTTTTAAAATTTTCGTTTTTTATATTAAATTATTACGATTAATTCAATTAATTATATATAGTTATTAAAATTATATTTACTAAAAAAATACTTTTTAAAACTTTCGTTTTTTATATTAAATTACTATGATTAATTTAATTAATCGTATTTCTCTAAAGTAAATTTTGTCGAGCGATAAAAAAAATTTTAACGAGCGTAATCGCGATTTATAGTATTTCGCAATTGAGATTGAAATTGCGTAATAATTACTTATTTAAATAAACTAAAATTAAAAATTTGAATAATATAAATATATTTTCAATTTATAATGCAATTATAAAAAGTTTATTAAATTTATAAATAAGTAATTAAAATCGTAAAATTTTTGAAATTTTAGTATTTTTAAACTCGATTATATGACAATTTTAATAGTTTAAAGTATTTGAGTTTTTTTTAGACCAATTAAATATCGAGAATTAAAACATATTATTATTTATTTCTATATTTTGCAAATTTTAATTTAATTTAATATATTTTATAAAAATAATTATAAAATATAAAATAAATTAAAAAAAATCAAAATATTTTTTTAAATCGTAATATTTTATTTTTAAACTCGAAAATCGAAATAAGTTTTCAATTGCTAATAAACGACGTAAAAGTAATCACGGGATTTAAAAGTTTTCTACGAGTAAAAATCGTTTTTTTTTTTCTATTTTACGTTGTACTAAACAATTAACTTTGTTTATAGTCTTTTGAATTTACGATTATTATTAATAAAAAATTAATCAAATTAAAAAAATATATTTCAAATAAAAAATACATTTTAAAATTAAATAAATTAATATATTTGATTTTAATTTTTAATTCTCGAATTCGCAAAAAAAAGATTATAAAACGTTAAATTTTTTAAAGATTAAAAAATTAATATTTATAATAAGTTTTATAAAGATTATTAATTGTAAATTATTTAATATATTAATTGTTTTATAAAAAGAATTTATATTTTAATTATAAACGAGATTATTTTATTTAATTACTTTTTATTTAAAAAGTTTAAAATTTGAATTTAAATAAAAAATAATAATAATTTAAATATATATTTAAAAAATAAAAATAAAATTAATATAAATAAATTTAAAAGTTATTTATTAAAAAAAAATTAATTCGATTTATAAATAAATTGTTTTATTTTTTTTTTTTTATAAAACTTATATTAATATATAAATAAATAAAAAATTTTAATTTCTAGTGAAATAATAAAAATAAATATTTTATATTATTTTTAATTACTTGAAAATTTTTTTAAATATTTGTAATATCGACTTTTTTCGAAAAATTCATTTTATAAAAAGCTTTAATTATTAATAAAACTAGAAACAAACTTACTAAAAAAATCTTTAAAATAATAATATATTTAAAAAATTGGAGAATTATTTAAAAAAATAATAATAATATTAAAAAAAAAATTATAAAAAAAATAGAAAATATTTTTTTTATTTAATAATAAATTTTTATTTATTTATTTTTTTATAAAAGTTTAATATTTTATTTATTGTAACTTGGTTTGAAATATTAAGTCTTTATTATTTATAAAAGTATTTAAAAAACATTATTTTTTAATATGATTATATAGTTAATTAAAATTAATTTAAATTATAATTAATTATAATTATTAATCTAATTAAATGTTTTTGAATCCCTATTAATCAAATTTTAATTTAATTTAATCAAATTAATCCAAATAATAATTAATTAATTTGATTTTTTTTGATCACGCTATTAATTCTTAATAAACTATCGAATTGCATATAAATCAACTCGGAGTTAATAAACAAACATTGACAATTCTTTAAAATCAAAGAACCAATCCGACAAATGACGCTTTATGACTTTTGAATCAAGAACCAACAATATTTATGCTAGCAAGTGTATATAAATGTCCACCGACAATTTTTCTTCACGTGATTATTCACTGCTCATCAGTGGCAAGTGGGCAAATGAGAACAGAAAAATTCCTTGACAACAACGACAATATATCATAATATGATCAGGTTAATTTGCTCAAAGAACTTGCCTAGAACACAGGATTAAATAGTGGAAACTATTGGAAACCAAATGTCATGGAAGTCTCAACCCAAACGTTCCACAGTTGCCCAACCAACTCCCCTCCCTCCACGAGCATTTGGCATGCTTCTTTGTCATGAAGAAGACAAATGCGGGAAATGCGGCCGCCTATATATAGCAGACATCTACTAGAGGCAGGGCCTTTGAGGTGACTTTGATAAGACGAGACTGAGAAGTGAATGTGGATGAGGTAGGTTAGCGCTTGATTTGCTAGCCCTCGCTCCGAGTTTCGAGTTCTCCTCTCGCCGCGATGTTTCGAGAAAATGAATATATGCATTTCAATTGCAAACTAGCCATCTTGAACTCGTCACTCGAGGCGATTTTGAAGGTATAAATACTTCTTCCTGTTCGTATCCAGCGAACCCAGACACCAAGAACGAGCCGATGAAGGCGGCAGACCGCAGCGAAGAATCCAAACACAAGTTCAACAAAGCTGTCACATTCAATAGATTGAGACTAGTACTGAGGTACCATAAATTGTTTCTGGAGTCTTCCAGAAGGAACACCCGATCACTGAACTCTACTCCTTCTTCCCACTTGGGCTGTGTGTAACAGTGGATTTTGAAGATAACAAGGATCTATCTGTTGGCAATAGGAGTTTTGCGTTCTCAATTCTAGGAGAGAGTGCTTATACTGAGCTTCGGAATATGTGCACGAAATCTGCGCCAATCGATAAAGAAGATATCAAATCCTTTCCGCATGCCTGGTTACACTGTTAGGACAGATATTTTAGCCAGAAGAATGTCTCTGGCCAAATTTCCGAACGTTGGCGCTGATTGCTGGGGCTGAGAGGAGAGGACTATTTATACAATCTTTTATAGTGCTTAAGTAGCGTGATCAAAAATAATCACGTTAATTAATTAAAATTATAATTAATTTGATTAAATTAAATTAAATTATAATTAATTAAAATCTAAAAAATTATGATTATAATTATGATTATAATTATGATTATAATTATGATTATAATTATGATTATAATTAATTATAATCATAATTAACTATAATTAATTACGTAACTCTAGTAAAAAATAATACTTTTCGAAATTATAAAAACTTCATATATTAAAATAAGTTATATTTGATACAAAAAACTATAAATAATTTTATTTGATTTATAATAAAGTAACAAAGAGTCGAAGATTCGAAATAGAGAGTTAAATCGAAAATTCGGTATTTCGCTAAACTCGCTTATAGCGCGCGATATTAGTTTTGTCCTAGCCTTGGAACTGCCGATTGATTAGATTTTAATTTAGAGCCTTTTGCGCTACTTCGGACGAAGCCGCATTTAGTCACGTGATAATCAAGTTAATGTAATATAATTATGATTAACTTGATTAGATTTAAATTAAATTATAATTAATAGTATATTTTTATAATTAAATTATGATTAACGACTTATAATCTAATTTAATCTAATCATTTATCACGCTGTGCTTAAGACTAGTAAAAGGGAGCTAGGCAGTTTGATATTTTCAAATTATTATACATTTCCCCTCCAAATTAACGCAAGAGAATCACAAATGTGAATTTCCTGGACTTCTCGTTTTTCTCCTCGAGTATTACTCTACGGGGTATAAATATTATCCTCGCCGCCTGCGCACCAGAGCTTTACAAACCAAGAAAGTGACGTCTCTGTATTAGGGAGCAAGAGGGGCAGGACCTGTAGCCGCGCAGAAAGATGCAAGATGCCGTCCTTGAGGTGCTATTACTGGGTCTCAACCGTGGCCCTCCGAAGTTGAAACGTTGGGAAGCGAAGCACTACTATGTCTTGGGAATGTCGTTGAATATGCTGAACATTGATAACAAGTCGATTCGCGACAACAAGAACCCACATTCGCTAAGATGTCAGGAGCATAGGAGCATAGAAGCATAGGAGCATCTGAATTGAGACTCGAAAACTTGCTTGAGCTCTGGTTCGCCACTAGATTTAGTATGAATCAGCCCCCAGCTTGAAATCACTAATTCTTTCGAAGTGGTCACGCTAGTTCACCCAACCACTGCAGACGACCTTTTAGTTTTTGTAGGAGACTGGGATGCAGGAATTATATATAGTCTTAATTACGATAAGGGAGAAAGGAGATCAACCCTCGACCTGGAAGCGCGACGCCATGCAAGTTCTTCAGGGTTGAATGCAGATTCACCTTCCAAGAAACGAGGCGAAAATAAATCCATCTCGCTTCTCAATCCCTTAAGGAAGTATAAATAATCGTCTCCTTCTAGTAAGGAATGGCAACAAGAACGAGATGGATCCTTACAGAGTGAGAGGGTGTGCGGATGGCGAGATGGAAGTTGATGCCTATCCCTCAGCATCAAGTCCAGACTAGTTGAGATGAGATCTAGGAACAGCTCGCCATCTCGCATGTGGGACTACCTATTGTTGAAATTGCTCGTTCTTAGTGTCAGGTAGAAGTAAAATTGACAGCAGTAACGGAGAATGACAAAGAAACACCACTCCCGACTCCAATGAAGAGCAGGAAGAAAATCAAGTTGAAACCGTAAAATGAGGAGTTTAAGTAGATGGAAGATAAAACACGGCATGAAGAGAGGAGGCTCGAAGACGTCGGAGCTGCGAAAACTCTGTTGCTGGTTGTTGCGGTCAATTGTGGTTTGAACCTTACATGAAGAGGTAGAGGGCTATTTATAGCCAGATAACAGGAAGTTTCACGTGCAAGTCTAGTCCTTGCACCACTGATCTTTCCTCATCCGACGCTACTCACTAGGCAGAAATGATAACAGCCTGAAATGGACAGACTCTAACTCGAGAAGTTGAAGGTTGCCCGAAGCAAATCCACATGACGCTCGCCATGAGAAGCCCAAAGAGAAAACCGGTTTGGAGCCATTCTACGGTACAAAGATGAGAGAATCGGCCACCGCTCTTAGAACACTCATAAGTTTAAAAGTATGAAATTAGGAAGAAAGAGGCAAAAGATCAAAGAAGCGAAATTATCTACAAAATCAAAACGTCATGCATAAAATTCACTCCGCTACCCCACCGTAAAATCCCCAAGCTTGACAGAACATTCTATTTTCCTTGCCCCATACATCCCATTACTCCACCCAATGTAAAATCAAACCATCTCCCACCAAAATGCACAAGCTCCCACCCTAAAAACAATCAATCAAGAGTCCCTCTTCCGAGAACTCACCCTCTCACTCCTCTCCCTTGATACACTCAAATTCCTCACAGCCTGCTCCCTCAAGCTCCCCGGAATGTAAATCCCCGCCCTCGCCCTCTGCGTAACCTCATTATTCGCCTTATCGCCATCCACAGCACTCTCATCACTTAGCATCTGAAAAATGCTCAAATTTTGGCTAAACGTCGAGTTACCCATTCTAGATTGAGAGCTAGATCGTGAGGCAGGGTTGGAGGTTGAGACGGGGGTGAATGGGGGGATGTGGGTTAAACTAGGGGGATTGCGGCGGAGAGGGGAGTCGGTGCGGGACGTTGGGCGGGGGTTGGATGCCGTGCGTGAGAGAGCGGAGGGAGTATCGGTGTGAGAGGTGGGTTTGGGTGGTGGGTTTGAGGGGTTTCGGCGGAGGGGGGAGTCGTTGCGGGATATCGTTGGAGGGGGGTTGGAGGGATTTCGTCGTAACGGAGATAGTGTCTTTTCTCGTATCTCTTCTGCTGTTGGTATGGCGGAGAGATCAACGGGGTTTAGACGGAGAGGCGACATTGTTCTGTCACGGCTGTCGACTTGGTTTGGTGGTGCTTCCTTTTCATCTTCCACAGTATCTAATGCAAGCTGTGACCTTCTCGATTGAGCGATAGCAGAGAGTCTTGCTTCGATGAGGTCTGAGGTTCGAATCATTGATCGTCCTCTCTGCTGCCGCCCATCGTCTTCGGGAGGCTCGGCGATTACGGTCTCGCCTTCGCGCTCGGCTAGTAGCGAGTTGATGTTTCGAGTTTGAGGATTCATTCGGAGAGGAGAAATCTCCCGCTCTTCGATCACCATTGATGAAATTGAAGGCGGGGCGGGCGATGGGTCATGGGCTTCCGGCTCAAGTTCCGAGAAGACAAATTGAGCAGGTTCAGGGTTTGGGGAAAAGAGGTCCGACTCCCGTTCCACACTCGAACTTCGAAGGAATGGCGAGAGTGTCGTTTCCCTCGGCTCAATCGTCGCAGGGCGTTCTTCTCTAGATGATTCTACTTCCCTCACGGGAGACGCAACTCTGACTAGCGATGCTGGGCTTAGAGGCGCTGGTGTCAACGCCCTCCCCATCTCAGCCTTCGCCACTCTATTTTCCTCCCCCTTTGAAAACTCAATCCCACTTAACTCCGTGCCATATCCAGCCGACGACAACACCCTCCCAACGTCAACAATTTCCGGATCCGCAGCCCTAAAATCCGTCCAAAACAATGGCTTATCGGCAATGTATTCATTCTGCCGTGCAACCTGTCTCAACACTGCGTCGATTTCAGGCATCGTGCTGTTTCGTGCTTGTTCTAAGTTGTCGTCGCGGTTCAGAAGGGCGAGGGTTTGCGGGGAGGGTTTGCGGGTGCTTTGGGGTGGGAGGAGGGACTCGAGATTGGTTAGGGTTAGGGAGATTTCTGGTGTGGTGGTGGGGGTTGGTGGTTGAGGTTTGGGCTGAGGTGATCGAGGAAGAATTTCTGGAGCTGGTTCTTCGAATGGTGGTTGACGGGGCTTTTCATTCAGTGGTGAGATTAGCTCTTCGACCTTTTCTTGAGTCTGTGTTTGAATCTGTTCTACCGGCTCCGGGACTGTCTCCTCAACTACTTTCTCAATAGGCTCTACGGCTATTCTTTCGACCGGTATGGCAATTGGCTCCAACGCAAAGCTCTCCACGGGAGAAGTAATAGAATTAAATGGACTAATCACATCTCGTTTATGTAACTCTTCTGGAGGCGCCAGGTTTTTGAGCGCTTGAAGGGTTTCCTCATGCACTTCAGAAGCAAGCCGCTCCTCAGTCGCTTCTAACCGAACTGTGTCTTCAAAAGGATCGGGGATCTCTTTCTCGGGTGTCACATCAACGAAAGGATCCTCCAGGGCCACCTCAGTGACAATAGGTTCCGGATCAGGTGAAGTAGGTCGGACTTCGATCCCGGAATCCCCATCGGAGCTCGGAATCGACAACCTCTGAATAATTTTCGAGGGCGTCTTAGATTTCCTAGTAAGAGTCTGCTCCAAATCAAAAAAGTGGAATGTAGGCGTTTCTCTCTTCGGTCCCTTGCGTGGTGGAGGTGTGACGACGGTTGTGGGAGGATTATCAACCAGATTCGTGGTACTTGTCGCTAAAGGCCACGTTGTGAGGTCTGTTGTCGATGGTGTTGGATCTTTGAAGGGATCTTCTGCTTTCCCGGAGAAGTTGAAACCAGGAGCCCACGCCGTTTGTCTTGAAGTCGAACGATCGTGATCAGCCTGCTTGACCCCCTTCACCACCAGCGGCGGAGTCATAACAACCTCCTCCATCGGCAGTCGCATTGCGGGTTGACTAGGAGGTGGAGTATCAGAGCGCTTCGTAGGATTAAACTTAATCGTCATTACATTCCCGGTTCTGAACGTGGAGCTTAATCTGGACGGCATGTCCATCTCTCTCGGACTGCGAGCAACATCTTTCTCATCTAGGTAACTGTCTCTTTCTTGTTTCTTCCTCTTCATGCGGATGATTATTAAGTAGAGGACGAACGAGAGGAGGATGGATCCGACGACAGCGCCGATAACGATGGCTGCTATCTGGGTTGGGGTGAGGAAGATAGTTGGTGTGGGGAGGATGGCTGGCGAAGTCTGTAGTGGGTGTTAGTCATGCATATTTAGGAGAGGAGTGAAGAGGGGAGCGGTACGTACAGATGGGGTAGAGGTTGAGATAGAGGGTGAGTTTTGAGTTGCGGTTGCTGCGGAGGCGAGGATCGATGATGCCTGGGCTGCCGCAGAGCCAGTTGCTGAGGCGAGGGCTAATTTTGCGGCAGCGATGGCAGCTGATGCTGAAGACTATTCCAATGTGTTAACAGTCACTGTAAATCGTCGGAAAAGGAGAAATTGTAACCTGGATCGAAACCACACTGGCTTGCAACACGGACAAACTCGCACTGAGCGTAGAAACATCACTAAGAGAAGCCGAAGAAACGCTCGTCAACCCCGAGTTCAAGCTTGTGATTGTGGATGAAGCACTGGTTAACGCCAAGTTCGCAAGATCCAAGTTTGAGCTCACTGTACTCGCGCTCAACTGTGCGCTCGATAACTGTGCTTGTGCAGTGTTTACTGCCAAATTTGCCAAGGTGAGACTCGAGAAGGCTGATGATGTAACGACACTGGCGCTCGAAGAGATGACAGATATTGTGGACGTGGCCGAGTTGTTGGCTGATATGATGGCATTGGTCTTGTCAATAAAGGCTTGTTGAAGTTGTTGGGAGAAGGTGGCGTTGAGCGCGATGATGGTTCTGGAGATCTCAACTGTTGCTCTGTTGACGGAGGCGGCGATGAGATTGGAGCAGTCTTGAGGATTGTTTTGTCGAAGCTCAAGAGGGACATATGGTGGTGTGGTAATGAGTGCATCTTGAGGACGGCTCGCGGTTTGCTTGGCTGATGCCAACGACGGTGAAGGTTGGACATCATTCTCATTGTCGAATACTAGATCTTCAAGATTATTAAATATTGCAAGTAGAGAACGACGGCCTTCTTCCAGAGAGTTGTCGACATCGATGTGGCCAGCCATCGAAAGTGCTGAAAATGATCAACCCATGCCTAGACGGCCTTGTGATGAAAATCAGAGGAGCATTCATGATAGCTGCGGCCAGACGGGGAAAACTGAATGGCGTGGACTTTCCTCCGAACGCACGAGGTATCCACATATTGCCATCCGAATCCAATTCATCGACTTTCGTCGTGGAACAATTCTGCGACCTTGGTCTCCTGATGGCCTCTTCTCCATGATGAGTCGCTTACATCAGACGAAGGCGATCTCGCTATGAGCCACCTCGTGTCAACGTGGATCTCCAGGTAAACTCTCCTAGAATTCTCCTAGTGATTGGCTCGTATCGACTTGTTTATTGGTGATCGTTGAAGGTCGCATTAATTCCCGAATGTTTGGAACAAGATATTTGTTTCGTTAATGCTCTGCCTGAACCGAGTGAAACAGTGCCAAGAGCTGTCGTCCAGTTGGAATATCTGGAAACAGCAAAAGCAACGAAAAATTAGTGTTCGCAAACAATGCCCATGCTTCGCGAACGATACCGGTAGTATTATCAGAGCCAAACCGGATGAGTAAACGATGTTTGTGAGATTGACTTTGTGACTTTCTGGGGCGTGGATTGAAGTCGCTGGAATGGAAGAACTGGTAAGCACAGCGATTGGATTACCCAAACCTCAGACCTCGAAAGCATAATAGTCCATGAGGAGGATGCTTCGTCTAGAAACTTTGTTTTCGTGTTCAACTTGCCCTGACTTCGGCATGATAGAGAATGATCTAACTCGAAGCCTTGTTCTCCGATTTCATTGACGGAGTACTGTCGTGATGTGAGGCTATAAGTTGTAGAACAAAGCATGCAAGTCTTGTTCAAGAGGTAGTGGAGCAGTGTATTTGAAGTTCGCAGGAAAAGTCGAAGGTTTGATCTTCGTTTCGACATCCACGGCTGAGAATGTATCTCGTGTTAAGTGGACGCCAATGCTATGAGATTCTCCAACTTTTCGAGTCTGTTTGGAGATGCGCATTATGGGGAAGAAATTGCGATCGTGTGAAATTTTCTGAAGCAAGAATGCGCCGCAGTGGAAAAGTATATTATGGGGAAGGAGAACGAGTTGATCATTCTGGATGTGTGAGGTGGTTTGATCATTTGTTCCAGCGAAGAAAAGCAACTTGAAGCGGACCCCACTTCTCGAGGGCATGCCAATTGACTCCAAGTGGATGTTAGATCTTAGTGTAGAAGCAACACGTGAGGAAGGTGCCAATTGGAAGATGCCTGATGAGTAACAATAGGAAGCGTTGGAAATTGAACTGTGGGGAAGCCACACAAGACAGTCTTCCTCACCAAACAAGAACATCGCGATAGTCGACTTTCTGGGTGTTTGCACCTTCGCCACTATGGTGATCATAGAAGTGCTGCATCCAATCGCACAACAGCCTGACAGAAACCTACTTGGGTCTCCTGCTCGAGTATGGTATCTGCTATTCTGTATGGTTCTTGCTCGGCTCTGCCGTCCAGATTGCGGCGTGCACCGGGTTTGTCTTTGCTTGTGGTTTCGCATTTTATAGTGTGTCTGGTCCATCGGTACCATTCTTCCCTCGAGTGTTCTGCTTCTTCATCTCGCCCGTATTCTTCACCTTGATCGTCGCTCGTCGCAGTATTGACCTCGAATTCCCGCACTCCAGTCTGCTTGGACTGCGCGGAAGAGAGTTTTGGCGGTGTTCTTAGCCTTCTCTGTTCCACTACCATCGGTCTTCTATCGTCTTGAAATGTGCATACGTCGTGATCCCATGCTTTCGAGCTCTGTCCTCTTTTGTCCTATTCGTGTGGCCCTTTCGTCTGATTCTTCCCAAACACGGTTTCCTTGCAGGCCACATGCAGCATCCCGAGACATGCATCTTCCTTCCATCTCCAAGCAGAACACGAAGTATGGAAGGCCGCAACGTCCTATCAAATCTATCTTCTCGACAACTCAATATCCATTGCAACCCACCAAGACGCAGCATGCCGTCGTCATTTCAAGTGCATCTGCACCGCATCTTGCATCTTGCATCTCAAAGCTTATTGTTTGCGATGGTCAACTCGTGGCCCCTATTGGATGCAGAAGCTGACACCACCGCGGCGGGACGGCAAGCCAGGTATCGTTCCGTTCCTCCCTAGGGTGCCACCAGGCCTCGATGCTGGTTGACGTGGTTGACTTGGGCTCTCCGATCAACCATTTCGAGCGCAATACTCGTAGCATCTCGCCGTCGAGGTTCTGGCAGATGAAAAGAAGAGAGGTGGTCGTCGACAATAGGGGAAATACCCTAAGCATCCCAGCACTTGCAGCATCCACGCACAATGGATTCACATCATCGCCCACACCCACAGACCCAGTAGATTGGAAGCGATTCAGCTGTCGTGGCGCATCATCACTGGCCGGGATCATTGATGGATCAAGGGCTTGTGAGGCGAGGAAGGGTCCGGCGCTGTTCTGTGTTGGTGTGTTCGACCGGTCCCAGCCTCCCCATTTTTCCCTGGCCTGAGCTGCAATTTACCAAGATTCTCTCCTCCGCGAAAAGACTCCGAGACATTGTGTCAGCTTCCAACGGATTGTGACGAGTTGCCATCAGGAGATTGTGACCATGAGGGTTGACTGAAAAAGAAGTGAGGAATGAATGGTATGAGAGTGAGTGTTCGCAGAGCAAGCAGGACCGTTGGGACCAAAGGTTATGCACGAGCGTTCGTTCGTGCCCACTCGTACCTGGGACTCGAAAAAAAAAACGAACCCAGTTCCCTCTGGCAGCACCATCATCGAATGCACCGGATCTCGCAATCAGCAATTGAAAGCCATCTTGGCCGAGCATGATCTCTTCAACGAAACAATCGCATTCTCTGGATTCTAATCTGTCCAACAGTGTGGGTAAAGGGACTGGTGTGCGTTGTGAACGGGAGAGAGTTGGGTTTGGGCTTCTCTGACGTGGGTTGTTGGGTAGAGCTGTGACTTTGCGATAGACTCGACACCGACTACCAGCAAACGACGCAACAATCATTCACCGAATAGTCGCGTGCGCCTCTGAATCGCGAAGAGCGCGTCGGCATTTCTATGTTCTCGTATCAACGCCTTCATCACCATCGCGGTTTATGCTTGGGTTAGTTTTTCTTGCGCGCTGGACCTCGCCTGGCCTCCCGACTTTCACGCTCACAACCCAACCTCCCAATTTCTTCAACACTGCCAATTCAATCAAGACTCCTTGCCACGCTCTTTTTCGCACACCAAAACTCCTTCCCAACCTTTTTTCTTGCTCTGAGATACCCACATTCCTCGATCCCAGATTCAGGACCGCAAGGAAGCACTACCTTGTACCAGTGACACTGGTCCCACCAACAGCTACGTCTTTTGCCCTGTGAGGGTCATTCAACCCTCGCCTTCGCCTTGTCTACCTCTGCCCCAACACCATTGCTCGCAGCCGCGCTGACGACCCCAATTCCACCACCATCTAACGACTCTTACGACGTACACGATCACGAACCGGTTACGCCCACACCAGCGCAGCGCCAGCAGCCTGCTCGATCCCTCCGACGAACACACATTGAAGCGGTCTCTCCTGGCATCTCGCCTCCGCCTCGAGTTCGCTTTGCACAAGAACAAGCGAGAGGTAGCGAATTCGTCCATGATTTCGAAGACGACCTAACTTCTACCCAACTAGCTTCCTCTTCCCAGCAAATCTCACCAGAAGCTGAACGACGTCCACACAGAGCTTTACGAATCTCTAGAAACACTGCAAGTGCTATCTTGTACACTCTGGAGGAAGCTTTGCGACACCCGCACGCCTTCACGCCTGATCTGGTCGAAGAGAACGCCCAAATGTCCGATCTACTTGGTGGGGGTCCATCTGCCTCTGCCGGTAATGGCCGCAGCGGCAATGGGAGAACCCCACAAGCTGCTCCCGGTACGACTGGTTCGCCCAGTGGTATTAAGGGGCCCCGAGATATTATGCGAGAACGACAAGCCCGTGAAGCAAGACGAAAGGCAGAACAAGATGAGAAAGCAGCCTCAGAAAGAAGACGAGCCGCAGAAGAGCAGCGGTTAATTGAGGAGGAGAGAAGACGACGAGAAGCTGCTGGCGCTCCGCAGAGAGGGAGTGGAGATAATACACAGAGAACATCTGGTGGCACGACAGGTCAGCGCATCTCAGATAATTCGCAAAGATCGCAGCGAACATCTGGCGGTGGTCCAGCAGGTGGTAGCAATCAACCACTGCGGGGCGTCGGTCAAGGTGGTAGCGCGATTGGTGGTGACAATGCAGGTGGCAGTAGACCAAGACCATCACAGGCCCAGCAACCGCAAGCAAGACCTGTTCAGCCACAGCCGTCGACACGACCAAGAGCCGACACAGGACCTAGCGCCGCCGCAGGACCCTCTGGAACTCAACCATCAAATCCAACTGAAATACCACCGACAAGATCGTCGTTTCCTCATGCCTTCGAAAGATGGGAGACTTTGTCGGCTCATTGGGAGGGTCTGACTTCATTCTGGATTCGACGACTTGAAGAAAACAGCATTGAAGTTGGCCGTGACCCCTTGTCACAACAACTTTCACGACAAGTCACCGATCTGTCAGCTGCCGGTGCAAATCTCTTCCACGCAGTTGTTGAACTACAACGATTGCGTGCTTCTTCTGAACGCAAATTCCAAAGATGGTTCTTTGAAACACGTGCCGAACAAGAGCGCGCTCAAGAGATCCAAGCAATGACACAGGCAGCCCTTGATGAAGAACGCAGCGCGCGTCAAAACGACATCAAACGCATTGCTGAGCTGGAGGAAACCATCCGCAACCAAAAACCAAACGCCCAAGTAGAAAAGCAGCTCGCAGAGATGAAGCGCGAACTCCAGATCTCAAAGGAGGAAGCTCGTCGTGCATGGGAGGAGCTCGGTCGACGTGAGCAAGAAGAACGTGAACGAACTGCTTCTCTTCGAGACGGCCAACCAACTCTCGTCGGTGGTGTCCAAGTTGTTCCCATGATGCAAGGTGTTCCCAGCCGTCATGGCAGCGCTCGCGACAGACCTCAGACCCGAGGGGACACCCAGCCAGAAGGTCCAATCTCCGAAGAAAGCGGCTACTCAGAGTATGTGCGTGCTCAACGTGAACCAGCGGATCCCTTTGTCTCAACCACTACCGCATCCTCTTCTCACCAACATCCAGCGACTTCCGCCTACCCAGGCACCCACCCAGCATTCACGAACTCCTCCCCTCAAGGTCCAGCACCAGCTGTCCAACCAACCTCAACCGGTGTTTTCTACCAACAACAGCAAGGCACCTCTCTCCACCCCTCTGAAGCTGAGCGTGCCCCCTCCGAAGGCGGTTTCTCTGAAGAAGCAGAATATGAAATCGACAGCCAAGGACAATTCATCCGCGACGCCCGCGGCAACAAAGTCAGATACCAAGCCCCCGCCTCGGACGAAGACGACGATGAATACGAGGTCTCTGAGCAGCGTGAACGAGACACTACCAATATTGCGGGATATGGACAAGTGACTGTACCTGGTGCTGTCAGCTCAGCTGGTGGAAGAACTGCTGGATCGACGAGTACGCCAAGTATGGGTCCTCCGGTTGATTATTCGGGGCAGGGGTATGGGGGTACGCAGGAGTGGTCGGCGGTTCCGAGACATCATCATCCGACTAGGTTGAGTGATGTGTTGGAGGAGGATGAGAGGAGCAGAACTAGTGCGAGCCAGGTCAGTCGTAGGACCGATCTGTAAGGAGTCGGGCGAGATTGTGGGACATTGTTGATAGATTTGTTGAGTCTGGGAGTCCATATGGAATCGGAGCGTGGGCACGGATGCATGTCTGGCGTCTGGTGTAAGTGGTGGTGTTTTGACATCCTTTGTTTGTGTAGCAGATTGAGCGGGGAGCTGGATGTTTGGCTGTACTGAAAGAGTTGGGAAATTATGAGCATTGCATTGCCATTGCATTCAATTGAGCTTGTAGGAGTAACTATGTGCATAGAAAAATTTGCTGGGCTGAGGGCGTGGCATTGTCCTTAGATACTTAACGAAAAGATATTACATCGTACTTCACCTTCGCTATGTCCTCTGGAATGTGCTTTAGGCTGTTTTAGGAATGCTAGAAAGCCGCCCATAATTGTCCCTGGATCTCTGTGACATTGATCTTCATTTGTTTATGCAAGAGGCAAACAAAATCATCATTATCTTGCCCGCTTCATCCCCAGCATCTTGGTCAACTCAGTCACGTGCTCAAAGACATTGTGTTGCACATCGCACTTTTGCTGGACATTGATGTCTCTCTGTGCCTACCTTTGGTCGCCCAACCAGAAATCTGTCCAACAAAATCATGCCCAGCAAGATTTGTTCCATCCAGATGTTCTCTGATCAGATTTCAGTTGACCCAACACGAGCAGCTTTCGAGGCTCAGTCATTTACCGGCCAAATGTTCTTCCGCCCGAAAGCTCTAATCCAAAATGTTATCCAAAGGCATCATCAGCCCACATCGCTCTTTCCTCGACTCATTCTCCACCTCGACTCCATACACAATGTCGAAACCGATACTACACAGCAGAACTCTCCTTTCCAGCTTCTCGAGAAGTCTGCGAACGTCAAACCCGAATGTGAAACCACAATTCTTCTCCGCAAGATGTCAACACCTAAGTACTAGATCGGGCTCGAGGGTAGCACAACCTGCGAGATGTTTGCGAGAGGGCAAAGCTGCGAGAATAGTCTGCAAAGCTGAGGCTATGGTACAGAAGAGGGGTTACAAGACAGTTCAGGAACAGAGGAGTAGATACCGATCCGGCGTATGTTCTCCCATCCCCTCGCCCCTCTGCCTCCCCTTTTCTTTCCTATTCACTCCCCAGAACCCAAGTTGAACCCCTCCCAGCCATTCTCCGCCCTAGCCGGCATCCTCTTCCTCTCCTCCGGTGCGGGTCTAATCCTTTACTTCCGCTACGAAAAAGCCCGCATGGAACGAAAACGCATCGCCGAAGCCGCTAAAGGTGTCGGACGACCCAAAGTTGGCGGCCCCTTCACTCTGCTCGATCAAAACGCCAACGAATTCTCGGATGAGAGGATGAAGGGACGGTATTCGTTGGTTTATTTTGGGTTTAGTCATTGTCCGGATATTTGTCCTGAGGAGTTGGATAAGATGGCTGTTATGATTGACCTTGTCAATGCAAGTCCTGTTATGGAGAGGATGGCTGCCTCCTCAGACCCAGACGCAAAGAAAATCCTACCACTTTTCATAACCTGCGATCCTGCGAGGGATACACCGGCGGTGTTGAAGGAATATCTGGCGGAGTTTCATAAAGATATAGTGGGGTTGACGGGGAGCTGGGAACGAATCAAGGATATTTGTAAGAAATATCGGGTTTATTTCAGTACGCCGGAGAATGTTAAGAAGGGGCAAGATTATTTGGTGGATCATAGTATTTATTTCTATTTGATGGATCCAGAGGGGGATTTCGTGGAGGCGATTGGCAGGCAACATAGTCCAGAGGTGGCAGCGAGTGTTATTTTAGGGCATGTTGGGGATTGGAAGCGGTAGTAGATGGAGGCTGCGGGAAACGAGGCCGAGAAGAAGGAGAGAGTGAAGCGGTGTATCATACTGGAGTGGAGCAGTGTACAATACGTGTATCATTCAGCCAGGCATGGCCGTGTACAGAAAGAACCCGAAATAGAAAGAGCAATAATAGAGATTCGCACCTCACCCCAACACTCCCTCTGTGAGTATAAAACAGACCCTCCTTCTACCCATCTCTCCAGCTCATCTCCAAAACCAGTTCGCTTATGCCGAAAGAACGGATCAAATCTCTTTCAACATGACCTTATATCAGTCGCGCCAAACACCTCAAGTGAGGCATCTTGCACCTCGAGGCTATCGTCTTTCTTGTCAGGTCATCAGGTCAAGCTTTTGTTTCGTGGGAGGTGGTGTCTGTTTTCCCGTCGTTTCTTCAGCTTGTTGTCAAGTCCTCATTTCAACTTCCACTTCCTTCTAGAAATGGTAAATGTCACCGTTTTTCAAACCGCCAGAGACCAACGTTCTCGCGAGATCTACGTTGCCCATTAGGCTCCAGCTTTCCTCTTCAAACCATAACCAGGTCGATCACGTTTCATTCTCCTGGAATGCTCTCTTGGCGATGATTTTAGACGGCGTATCTGTTGTTAGTGAATAGGGAGCTATTTATACATCCAGAATCCTTGCCGGAAGCTGCAGGTTCTGGTTGTTCTTCTGCACTGTTCGATTCACGTTTAAGAGGTGGGAGAAAGAGCAAGAGTCAAGAGAGGGTAAGGTCTGGTATTCACTAGCCACCACATGACACATGAGAAAAGAGATTTGCTCGCTCCTCTTCTCATGATCCTATAAAAAGCCCAACCTTCCCATCACCAAGGATGCCAAGACACCAATCATTAAAAAAGCTTTGTTAGATCACAGACTGTGTGTTTCTCGGTCATATTGTCACCAATATCTCCACCCGTGTCATCCAGGCAGGATCTTATTCTATTATTTGAGGCTATTAGCTCGAAGTGCTGACCCAGACCTTCGTCTGAGTCTTGATGAATACTGCCATTTCCCTGTCATATTATTTCTTGTTGTCAAGTCCTTTCCTCATGCTCCATCTTCTCCTCAAGCAATCGAAAGTCCCACCGAATCCTAAAGCAATCCTCAGCAGCGAGATTCTTGAGATTTTATTCACGTTGACTGTGACTTGAAACCCGCTCTCCGGCGCCTCGTGGAAAGACGCTGCTCCATCCGCGAATCTTTAAAGAGTTTTTCAGGATACTTCTTTTCGCTACCTGGGTGGAGTGGAGATACTATTTATACCACTTCAATCCCTCCTCCAAGATGAAACTAGTCTCTCGTGCTTTAATATGCCCTTCTTTCACATAGGAGTGGATTTTATCCAAAATCGGGATAAGTTGAGGTATGTCTCAAATTCACCTATTTTACTAGCTTGATAGAGGCACAGGAAGAGAAAAGCTCTGTGGCTTGAATCGAGCAGAGTTTGCAAGGACTATAAAACCTCCCGTTTCACAGTCAACAAAGACCAAAGATCTGAAGAGATTTCTTCCATACGCATAACGCTACCCTAAGATTAAAGTTCTGGGTACCGTACCGGGATTAAGCGCTTGAAATCCTTAATTAGAGATTTCCTATGTTTCAAACCTCATATATTTTTCTAGGTTCTATGAAATCTGATTTCTGTCGTGTTGTTAATGATGGATTTTTTCACTTTGCTATCCAATCCTCACTCACTTTTCCCCGCGAAGAAGAGGCAAATCGACCACTCAAGAACGCAAAGAGAATCAATCTAGCGTCTCCCGGAGACTGTGGGCTATCGAGTCCGTCTCATTTGGGTAAAATTTTAAAACCATGTTTTACTTGCCTCTCTGACTATACGTGTGAGACCCGGGACTCTTTGTAAAGAGAAGTCTTTTTCCCCTCGTGGTTTTGGCTCTTTTTGCAAGCAGGACTTTGTATATAATTCCTGAGCTTAGCACGACCCCGTACCCCATGGGAGGTCCCAGGAGGCAGTCTATATGGCTGTTTATCCGCCTGTCGTAAATCAATACTACTACTACTACTACTACTACTACTGACTATACGTGTGCATAACTTGTTCAACATCAATCTTGCGTGGCGCCGGGGGGTTGAGGTAGATATTTGTAGCTCTATAAATTGGGTTTGCAGGTATCACATAACATCTGTTTTGAACTTAAAGGCTAGTAAGTCTTTCTTAAAACCAGGAATGGTAAGGGCGCCGTGACCTATAGTATAAGGCAGGAATGGTTGGGTATCATGAATCAATTTTCTCTTTCTTCTCCATCGCATGGGGTTAATAAGCTTGCCGCTCTTGCTCAGGCGCTAATCATCCCTGGTTCACCCCACCCTCGGCTCAGTCAACTCGCCTTGAGTACCCTGAGCAGCCGGAGCAACTCACCCGAGCATCGCGAGCACCCTAAGCAGCTCACCTGAGCGACCTGAGCATCCTAAGCAAGATCTATCAAATCATCACTTGTTTTGACTTTTTGCCTTTCAGCCAATTACACTTGACCTAATTACGCGTTTTCTCACCATTGTCGATCGTCAATTATGACGACATGCTTACTCGTTAAGGAGCCAACAAGTTTTATATCCTCGTATTGCGGACCAATAATAACAAAGTTCAAACCTAGAAAGCTTCGTGGCAATCTCGGAAACCGTAGCTTATATCGCCTTCTGCCGCTCAGATGAAAATCTATCACTGCTCTACTTTTACTCTACTTTCGACCAAGTATTTGCATTCGGTAATATCATAAGATTGATACCACTCAAACTACAACTACAATAAAGATTGTTCACAAGATGTTCGAGCTTTCTCTGAGTTCTCTTAGTCTCCTGGCTCTAGGGCTTTGTATTGCATATAGCATCGTCTCTGTCATTATGGACCCTCTAAGAGGCATCCCTGGCCCCTTCCTTGCTCGATTCACGCGACTGTGGTACTTCTTTGAGCTTTATAAAGGCAGCTTCGAGATCTCCAATGTGGGCTTGCACAAGACATATGGTCCGATCGTACGCATTGCACCAAATGAGTATTCAGTCGATGATATGGAAGCTGCGAAGTTAATATATAAAGTTGGAAATGGTTTTGTGAAGGTATCTATTTACACATTTCAATGCATGTTATTAATTGATAGAAACTTTAGGCTCCTTGGTATTGGGCGTGGATGCCGCCCGCTGCCGACAGAGCTAACCTCTTTTCTGATCTCGACCCTCACCATCACGCCTCCCAGCGCCGGAAATTTGCATCGGCGTATACCATGACCTCTGTGGTTGAGTACGAGCCATGCGTCAATGAATGCACTGCCCTTCTCGCCCAGCGATTAGGCGAGCTGGCCGCTTATGGTCATACCACCGACTTTGGGCATTGGCTGCACTGTTATGCCTTTGATGTCATTAGTCTGATCACATTTTCCAAACGGTTCGGTTTCTTGGATAATGGCCAGGATAAGGACAAACTGTTTGAAGCAATTGACCACCATAATGCCTATAGCACCTTGGTCGGTGTCTTCCCTTCCCTCCACAGATTCTTGTTCCCATTACTCCTCCAAACAGGTGGTTACGGAACTCTTCTCAGCTTTGCAATGAAACAGATAGAAACACATAGGAAGCTCTTAAAAGACCCTACAACAACCGACCATGACGGGCCCCAAGACTTCATGGTGAGATTTCTAAATGTCCACCAAGCCACGCCTAATAAAATGTCTATGGACGACATCTTTGCCATCTCTATTACCAACATTGCAGCTGGCAGTGATACTACAGCTGTTACCCTCACCGCTCTCTTCTATTACCTCCTCAAGCATCCCTTCTCCTAGCAGCGCTTGCAGCAAGAGATCGATGCCGCCTCCGCCAGCGGCTTGATTGACGATCCTATCACCTTTAGGCAGGCCCGGAACCTACCCTACCTATAGGCGGTAATAAAGGAAGCGCTGCGCTTGCATCCTGCGACGGGCCTGGGCCTACAGCGATGTGTGCCTGCAGCTGGCACACTGTTATGCGGGCGCATGTTTCCTGGAGGTACCACGGTGGGAATCAACGCGTGGGTAGCACACCGTAATACTAGCGTTTATGGACCAGATGCGGATAAGTGGCGGCCAGAGCGATGGCTGGAGATAGAAGCGGATGGGCGTGGAGCAGAGGTGGAACAGTATTTCTTGGCATTTGGGCTGGGGAGTCGGACTTGCATTGGGAAGAACATCAGCTTCCTGGAGCTAAACAAGCTGGTGCCCCGGCTGTTAAGGCAATTTGATTTGGTGTTGGATGAGGAATTGAGCAAGCGTGAGTGGAGGACGGTGAATAGGTTTTTTGTGAAGCCGGAAGACTTTAGGGGGAGGATTGTGTTAAGAACTACGGAGAAGGGCGTGAGGCAGACTGCCTAAATCAATGCAGCTTTAGCATCTGTACAAGTTGTTACGGCACTGGTCTGGCAATCACCTTAACCGATTCACATCTCAATCTCTCTTTCTCATCTTTTTTCTTTTCAGCTTTAGATTCTAGTTACTAGGCAATCCACTTTTTAAGGACTCCGACCTGTCTACTCAGCGTCTCTCCTTAAATAAAGTGACCGGGCCGCTACAGTGGCTTGGCCTCGCGCCAATATCACAAGAGAGGGTGTTTCAGCCATTGCATGCAGGAATAAAGGCAGAACGAAACGTGTTTGGATCGCATGTAGACATTTACTTATGATATCTGCTTAGGCACCGATTAAGTGCGCACAAGCGGCAATGTCTGAACTTTAAGATTTCTGAAGTCCACAGCGGATAAGCTGTCTAGCCGTGCTCAAACCGTTTCTTTGTATTTGAATACTGCCTAAAGTCGTGCACAATCCTTGATGACCATCAAATATGCTTGTTTAAACAGAAGATTCAGGCTCTATTGTCGGCTCGCATATTACTATCAATCCCAACCTCATGTTCCATCTCATCTTGGAAAAATAGCAAGTCCAATCGTCCCCTAGAGCTAGTATTCGTCATCCTTCGCATTACGTTATTCACTTTGTCAATTCGGAAGGCATCTTTCCCCGCCGTGAGTGGTCAAGTGCGAGCATGTGGTGTATTCATTTGCACTTTGAATGTGGAGTGTAGCTATTTATACTCCCCTCCGAATCCGATCGTTTTATGGTAAATATATCCCCTGGCATGCTTCTGCATTTCTCAAGGATCGCAAGGATTGCTTCAAATCTGAAAAATATCCCGCACGATCGAGAATAGGAAATACTATTTAAGCTACCGCCGCCGGTGCCTTTGTTCTCTTCGAAAAAGTAAAGACCATCAGCAAGAGAGATGAAGGATCTCTAGCTCTACGAGTTCCCCAACACTACTTGGCTGGTTTCGAAAGTTCTCAAACGTAGCCGATCTTCTGATCTTCAAATCCTGTGACCCGAAAGCCACCTTATTTTACGACGGCTATGGCCACGTTACCATTGTCAACTAACTTTTGTTGTCATGCCCATCTCACGCGAATAGTACCAGTGTTGCGGACGAAAATCCTGCTGCGTGATGGGCGGTAAGCATTCCCACTTCCCAGGCTCTACATATCGTGACAACCAAGCCAGGATCCGGCATGTTTGTCCCGCCCTCCCAACCATTTTGCCTTGATGGTAGAGAGTATGAGTCTGTAGAAGTATTTACGGTTGAGCAACCGCATACCGTGTCCGTCCTTGTTTGAGAAACGCCCATCAAGTGAATGTTCGCCAACATGTTTGTATTTTAGACCCAACTTATCTCGTGACATTGAAGACTAGGATCTATATCAGTGGTAAAGTGCTTTCCAAGCCGAAGTCATACATCGCTCCACTCCTTAACCACTCATTCAATATGTAACAACTAGTGACAGAGATTATTTTACAAACAGTATAACGTTCTAAAGCCTCCTAATAGAATATAGTAGTGAACATCTGCTCTAGTGCCGTGCTTACGCCTATCTAACCATATTGTCCACTGTTTAATAACCATGAACAAGCTTGGAACAGTAGAATGAGGAACATCAAAAGTGATGTAATGAATAAAGAAAGGGATCGTGGAAGTGAATGTTAACTAACAAGTCATCTGACAGTTACCTTCTTTTATCAGATTATCTGCCAATAAACGCGATTTTGATCGATAATATGACATTTACCTTTCTTGAACAGAATTGCAGGTATCATTTTCGACTTTTTCTCAAAACGAAGTACCCTCGTGCCTTTGAATTAGTACCTGAGTCGTAGCACCTACACTAGTTGCATCAGTTTCGTGGTATTGATTGAGATGCGAGGTAATAGAGGGGGGCAGTCATGCCAAGACATTAAGCGAAGTGGCCCCTGAGCAAGAATTCAAAGACCGAGAAGCAATGAGCATCACGCGGGAAGGCCAGAGAGACGATTGTTAATATGTGTTCTTTGTGATCTAAAGTGTTGCGAAAGTGATGAGGGCATGTAATGCTTGTGATCAGAATTTGTTTGGGAAGCTGCTTGTAAAGTGATCTGGTGCCGATCAAGCAAGTGTCAAAGCAATTTGAAGGCGAGGAAGATCTTGATGGTTTAAGAGGCTATAATTGTCATGCAGTCATGTAGGACACTATAGCTGCTTATACTGTTGTTTGAAGTTATACGAGGTTGCGAGATATCATATATCTTTGTCAAATTGAAGAAATCAACTTTCGCGGCGGGGAATTCACCTCGCCTCCATGCCGTGGATCGGGCATAGACGATTCCCGATTGTGAAGAAGGTACGATCTTTGGATTTGAATTATAAAAGCTCATCCTCTATCTGCCGTCTTCCTTTTTCTTCATATTACTTCAACCACAATCTTGACAACCGCAGCCTTCTATCTCAGACATTCATCTCCATCATCTTTCCAACACACTTCGCAACGCACAAACATCCTCGGCCTTTCTATATATCCCATATCTATAAGTTTTAGCCTAGTTTGAGTGCCTTTCCCTACTCTGCCTTCCACTTAGCCTATGCTACATTGAATCAAGTCCTCCCGGGAGATTTCATTTCATAGCAAATATAGACTCACGGGGTAACACTAACGGTTCGGATGCTCGCTCTATTATCGAGAACCGCAGATATCTACATCTGAGCAACCAATCCAAGCGAGGTCAACGCGTGCCACCTCTTCCAGCAACTCCATCACCTCGAAAGTGCATTCGAGTACCGGACCAGCCAAGACTATCATCGATGGGAAGGTCGATACAGTCCTGGTATCGTCCAGTATCACTTTGCGCCTTTCAATCGACCCCGTCGATATGAAGGTGGCTTCACCTTACCGATGACCCTATGCGCTGGCCAGACTTTGGTGGGAACCTCAGTAATAACATTCACAACATCAGCTTGACTGCGAACGGCGCCACTGATCTCATTCTAGCAATTGTCTACTCGATAGTACTATAGAAGACGGACGAGTACTTCTGGCAATCTGTCCGCAAGTGGGCCTACACGTTCCTACCCAATATGGTCGGGTCCCCTCGTACGCACCTTTGCCGGGTACAAGAGTTTAAGTGACCGGAAAAGAGGTACTTCAAGAAGGTAGTATTCAACAATGGAGCGGCCTGCCTTACAATCTCCAAGGACAAGACAGTCAAAAGGATCTCGTACGAGGAAAGGCTCTGAGTGGCAAGGTTAAGAAGAACTTTCACCAATCCAACTCCGATATGTCTGAGCGACTGTCATTCTTAGAAATCGGTACCAAAGGTCGGTAATTCTGAGCACTACGGCGGTAGCCGTTGACTCACTTTTTAATACCGATCGTAACCCGGAAAGGCGACCTTTGAGGTTGGCACAAGGAGGCTTGGTAATTGTGATGCTGTCTTTACTACATACAATGATCAAGGCCAATCCTGAAGAAAGGGGCTGATGTGGTCAGGAAAGAGATAAATGGCCCGCTCAGAGATGACTTCACTTCGTCATAATCACATGCTATCAAGCAAACTTGACTTTCCTTGACGCGATTTAATTTTTGCGACAATTAATAAGACGCCTCAATAATCTAACACAGCACTTGATTTACCCATGGCATGCAACAGTGACACATTGTATCCCTTTCCCAAGACACATTCAACCTACTGCTTTGGTTGCGGCTCAGCAAACGATTCGGCCTAGAACTTGAAGACAACGTGAAACCAGAGAGCCACCACATCTTTCGTCAGCCCTAGCATTGCTCTAGTATTATGGTTGTCCAGGATCATTTCGGAAACCTCTCTTCTAGATAGAAGGTGCGGCACGACGCCTAAAGGTAACTCCTTTCCTCCTTGAGCGGCATGAAAAAGGGCAACAGCTTTTCCCAAGTGTATGAACCAGAGACGAAATGACATCGGAGGGGATCCGGCTGCTCTGCTTTCTTGGTGGTGTCGACTTAGGAGAATTGGTAGACCGTTCTAGATGAGAGCTCCGCAGCACCTGAATGCTGGCGACTGAGCACAGCACAAGGCTGGAGAAGCCCGGTTAACGCATTCCGGTAGGGAATGAAGGTTAATCGACAATGGGAAGTGGAATCCCGATTTGCAACTTTGATAGAGTCCATTCGACTCGGACCTTTTATTTTTACGCACCTGCATGATTCTCTCAAAAAAATCACCAAATTGAGGGTCTACATAGAAGTGCCATCGTGGAAACGGGTTACTCGCATACTGATCACCTTGCGCACTTCAAAGTGCTTCTTATGAGGGTTAGAGAAAGCCGCACATATTGTAATAAAAAAAGTTTGTAGTGCATTCGGGAAGATGAGCTATCGAGGTGGGGAAAGTCTGAGAACGTCGGCACCGAAGACTTCCGTCTCGAAGTACAGTATCCTTTTGAATTGTTAAATCACAACCCCACCACACTGGAATGCGGAGAAAAAATAACGATCGAAGTGCGCAAGCAATGGCACATAATTTCACGGAAATAATGGTCATTAAATTTGCCCAACGTCAAGAGAAGCCGGCACTTCCTTCTCTTTAGATACAAGGTCGTTTCCCTTCGTCCTTGTCCCGTCTGTTAGTATAAGCTGTTCTCTGAAATCATTCATACTCATAGAAAGTTGTCGATTCCAACCATGGCATTATCAGCATGACCATTTGAGGCTTGGAAGGGTGTACTGTACATACCGGAAGACCACTACACTACACATAGTAGCTAGTCTTAAAAGGTAGGGCTCGAATCCTTCCGAAAAGATATGTCTCAAAGAGGTCCACCCAACAAATAACACCAGAGTTTCGGGGTTCAATAGGCTCTTCTCCAAGCTGAATAAGAGTATCGTACTTCTTCTGTAAGTTGCCGCGAGTCCCGGATTCCGTTGCCTCATCTACGATGAGGAGTGTCATATCATTATTGACCAAGGATATATGCTTAGCTCTGTGACAGGATTAATCTCAAGGCCAGAAAAAAACAAAAATCTGCTGTGCAGTTGGTGGCGAAGGATCCATCAGTACTCGGACTTGTTTCAGAATAGGCTGTTTTCGTAGGTCAAGCGTTCTCTCCAGTCGAACAATTTTCGAGTTCAATCTGGTACTGTGCTCGTTGTTCGCTGTGATTTGAGCTTGCAGTACATTGTCCTTTTTCTTGAGATTTGCTGCTTGAGCATCGTATTGCGAGGACTTCTGCTGAATTTGCTTGGTGAGCATTGCATTAGACCTTGTCAGCTTCCCGATGTGCTGACGCAGCCAAATTCCTTCGCCTTCCCGTTCACTCAAGAGGGACTTGAGCGTTAAGATATGATCGTTCAAGGATTCAGAATCTCCATCAAGATCTTCCGGTGCTCGAATACGTGCTCTCTTATATACTTTAGAATCAAACACGTCGCTTCAAACCCAGAATTGGCAGCACAGATTGCGGTGTGTATTGACGCGATATCGTCTCGAGTTCCTTCCAAAATGGACTCGGGTGCTTTCACTCCAGGATGCGTTAGCCTTAGATGACGAGTGCCTCGGTACACTTGTTGAAGGAGGATTGTATTTTCTTGGATTGCGGTTCTAATATCTTGTATGGGTGTCCTACTACCATCGGCCTCAAGTGATTCTCATATGAGAAGGTCACAAACATCTGCAAGGTTTGAATCAACACCGAGATACTGCCCTACTGCCATCTGATCTGCTGCAAGAGGTTTCTCATTGTATCTTCTTTCCAAATGATGGCAGCTCATTCCATCAATGTGTCTGGCTTCATCTTCAGATCTTGGATCTCCTTGTTCAGCGCGGAGAATACAACCATGCATTCCGTCAAGGCATTGTCGAACAGGGACTCCAGTTCAGGTCTATCACCACTAAGACATTGCGGACTTCCAAGAACAACAGCCTGGATATAGCTGGGCGACGCTGCAATGATTTTCGATTCGGAGTAAATTGCGGTAATGGTGAGTTCTGCATCCTTGAACTTCTCGATGAGTTCATACTACGACTTAGCAGTGCTGAGACATTAGGCTGTGAGTGAGAGCACCGCCCCAGTAACCGAAAGTGGATCCATCGCTACGATGGTTGACTGTTTTAAACAGTTGCGAAAACACGATACATGAAAGGGTAGCGGTGGGATGATCGTGGCGCCACTGTCGAATGAGGAAGGCGCCGCCGCAACGAGTCTTATCGCGAGGCGCAGAAACATCTCGATTCGGACAAGTTAATGCCCTCCCGCCAGCGACCCCGATCCAGCGAGACTTCTGGATTCTAACCAGCTCAGACATTAAATTATAAGTCACGGTCACGTGAAACCTAAATACAATGGAAGGGAAACAAGAACAAGAGTCTAGGTTTGAAGAAATCACGAAATGCACGCTGAAATAGCCCAATAAACTGTGTAGTTTAGCTTGAGAAGATATTGGAAAGGAATGGAAATTTATTAATCTTTGGACTAGGATTTTGGGAAATATCATCAGCGCCAGCGCTGAGATTTGACTTCGTCATTGAAGTGGCTTACGCTGCAACTTGCCGACATCTAGCACTTACTTTTGTAAGAAAATGATGACTGGTCAGTCTCATCTAGATACGGATGAAAAGGTTGAGATACGATACGCTTCTCTGCAATAGGGACATCGCGTATAATGAGTGGCATCTGCGAACCACGGCCTAATACAGTCACGATGGAACACATGCCCACAAGGCAGTCTACGCACCCTCGCGTTATTTGCAGTAAGATTATCTAAACATATCGAACACTCCTCACCATCCTTGATAGTGTGAAGGTCGACAACTGCGAAGAGATCTGAGTCCCATCCAGGACGGATTAGGTGGAGTCTCTCTGTGAGAGAGACTCCGTCTAGTATATGTTCAGCATGCAATTCGATAAAAGATTGGAATCGTGCCTGATGCCAGGCGAGCCCAGTCCTCGTCTGATTGACTTCACGGAGCTCTCGTGCAACAAGCATGAGCTCGTCACCTCCGCCTCTCGCTTCTCCACGCGCCATCTGCATTGCCTGCTGCATTCGAAACTCAAGCTGAGCTTGTCTTGCGATTACCTCGGACATTACTGAGTGATGTACGAAGGCTAGGATGAGCGGCATTGGCTGGCACTCATCAACGACAGAACGCCACAAGAGGCGGCGTTCAAGCTTCTCTGCTTCAGAGATCAGCTTGACTGACCCAGGAACGTGGTCGATGGCGCCGCTACAGTACCCACACAACCCGTTCTGGTAATGCGTTTCGTAAGTGGAGCCATTCAGGTCCTCTTCAGCATCACCAAGAACTCGATTGTGGTCGATTGGTGGAAGATGATAGGCGACGATTTGGGGGATTGGATCTTCGGGCAGCCAGGTGTTGGTGTGCCAAAGACACCGTTCGGTGTGACCACACTCGTGATAGAAAGAGATCTGTGAAAAGTAGCCCATGACTACAAGTTGTTCTTGAATGGGAATTGAATAAAGTTTGAAGATTATAGTTTAGTAGAAGATTTGTAGATGATGGGATAGGTTATTGGAAATGTGACTGCCGAAATACGGATGGAGAATCAAACCGTTTTCAATTATCCACTAAGACATTGTTCGAAATGGAACAGAGCTTCGCCCCGAACAAAGAGACAATGGATTCATTGTCGGAGAGCGTCCAGTGAGACAACGCCATTGTTCTGTCTTGACCAGGATATTCACGTGACTGCTGCTGCTATCGTTCCCATCCCCAACAACTTCTCCTTGTAAAAGCATACAGGAAGCGAATGCTGCGCAATAGTCGAGTACTGAAATTCAAATGTAACACCGATCACTACTTCCTCATCCATCGAATGACTATAAGAATCGTGATAGGTTTCGTACCTCTCGCGAGGATACAGTCTAGGATTAAACACTACTTCTCGCGCCGTTTAGCACTTAAACGCTGAATCTCTAGACATATTCAGTACGGGAGGTAACCAAACCGATAGGCAGCATTCGACTCACTTAAATCAAAACAAAATTTCTCGAAATGACGCCCACTAGGGATTAAGGATAATAGTATACATTGATTATTGGTTGATTCATCTTACAATACTCTCGTCCCAACTCCATGATATCCAAATATTCCTTCCACCTCCTGTCCCATAGGTAATACCGTACGCCATATTCCTCCACTTCCTCCCTGCTATCCATATCTATGCGCCTCCCTCCTTTTGATGCGCTATCATAAATGCAGACCTTTTGATACACCCTCGTGATGCATGGTTCCCGTTCAACCCATATAACATGCAATCATTTTTCCCCATCAATCATATCATAAATCGTTACAAGACATACCTCGCTTCCTTCCTCACTCACCAGGATTCTGATCCAAGCTCACTTTGTCTTCCCAAAGCACCCCTTTAACGCATCTCTCAACTCACTCAAACTCTTCCTCGGATTCTTCTTCCTCTTCTCAAATCCACTCCCACTCCCACCAGCCTTATTTGAATTCCTCCCCCAACTCCCGCCACTACTAGCATTCGAACTCCCCCTTCTACTACACAGCCTACTCTTTAGACTCCCGAACACGGAGTGATGTTCCTCCTCATCGTCATCCTCGTCGAAATGAGAGATGAATTGTTCAACGATGTCTGTTGGGTGAATAACAGGGAGGACGAGAGGAGTTGGTGGCGCTGAGCGTGTCGCGTAGAAGCGGTTGGAACCCGAGTTGTGGTGGGAGTTGGAAGTTGATGGTGGGTATGGATAAGGGATAGAGGGGTGGTCGTTGGCGGATGTGCAGGCGTTGAGGTTTGAGGGGCGGACGACGCGGGCTTGCGATGGAGCTGTGTATGCGCGCGAACGTGCCGGGCGAGGAGGAGCAGCAGGTTGTTGCGGAGGTTTTTGGACTCGAGACTCGGTCTGTTGAGGCCATGATTGATGTGATGGGTAGGGTGATGGTGCGACAGGAAATGCTGTATGTGATGGTTGCGGTCGAACAATGTGGATTGTTTTGCTGCGGTCGCGTGATGAGCGCGCTGCGTCTGATCGGTGGAGATCGCCTAGGTATGGCGAGAAAGTATCTGGTTTGATGGGACTGCGGTTTCGGGGCGAGATGTGAACTTCTGATGGCGCGTAAGAGAATAGGGCTGGTGGAAAATCGTGGTAGAGGGGACTCTCCAGCAGAGATACTTTGATGGGCGACTGATCTGTGAAGAACTGCATCCAAATCTTCTCAGCTGCGAGATCAACGGCTGAAGGGTTACAGTTGTACGGATCCTCGAACGATGTAATAGAGTTGGGCGATGGAGATGATGCGTAGTGATTGTTCGTCAGACCTGGATCGGAGCTGTCGGATGACATGGAACAGCGATGCTGGAGTTCCTTCGATGTTTGACGGCATGCGACAGTGCGTCTCTCAAATTCTTTCATGCTTCCAGGAGAATGGAAGTACGGATCCATGGAACCTTGTTGAGCTTTGCTGAGACGCATTGTCGAAAATGTTGTTGTCGAAGGCGATGAGAGAAGCCAGCCGGAGGTCGCGTCGTCTCGAACAAGTACTATTGTGTCCTCTTTATCAATAGAATATTCTTCGTCGAAGAATTTGGTCCGTATTGAACTCCCCATGTTGGGCGAGGAATGCTGGCCTGGACTTGAATTCCAGAAGGTGGAGGCAAAACAACTCGATACACAACCTCAAAATGTACATATATTGACACTTGGATCAATATGAAGAGAATGAAAAGACATTGGGGAATCTTGGAATTAAAGAGACAGCAGCACATCTCGAGCCCGCCACCACATTTTCAGTGTAAAAGAAAACTTGCTGCATGAAAGCACCTGTGAAGTAGCCTCAATTGCGGACAGTTCGAGTAGTCAGAACGAGGCGTGCTCCTAAGCAATTTTCGTAGAGGTAAACAACGATCACAGAATATCCCAAACACGCCAACCGCAGGGGTTTCAGATATTGGCTTGCCTCGGGCGACCATTGGCGGCGGCTGGGAAGGAGTTCGCAGATCCCGTACACCCACACTGCATGTTCCAGATGCATCGTATTTTGAGAAACGGAGAATTTGGGGCCCAACCTTATCCCCACTGCGAGATCAGTTGCACGACATAAAGCAGGGACTTGCTCCTGCAGGAGGATCATAACAAAATTGAGAGTTAACTGCACAATGATGCTTCCCCTATGCAGGTCCGCACCAAGTTCATGCAAACGATCGAAAACAACAAGAGTGCCGGCAGCACATTGAGGGCCTCAACGAGGAACGCCGCACAGCGGACATGCCTCCGGGACACGTCTAAGTGCTTGTTACTGGCTATAAAAGTCGCATGTTCGATTCTCGAAACGGCCATGCGAGGGCAACGTGAGGAGATTTTCAATCTCCCTTGCCTTGAGGCTCGAGCCATTGAGCGATGGCTGGGCCATGGCCTCCTGCAGACGACAATGAGAAAGGCAGAAGGTCGTGCTCTCAGCTTGTGCGGGTTGCTGAGTTTATCCGAGGATTTGATAGATGTTGTAAAAGGGTATTGATGCATTTAAAGAGAGGGATGTTTGAAAAGAAACTGGAGATTGCGACCATGGGTGGAAAAAGTGGAGAGTCACGTGAATTGGCGCTAATGGGGCTTTCTTCGCCTTCCTTGTCTCCAAAATTCAATCTTGAACCATCTCAGAACCGGATCAACATCCTTTGGATAACGAGCTCGTTTGCATTAGCTCATTAGGTTACGATGGCCTCGAACAATTTATAGTCCTCTCGTCTTTGGAAGTGTTTCGAGACGCTTGGCAAAAAGCTTCCGAGATGTCCTTGAGGAAGGCACTATTTCATCAGTGGCACCTCTAAACTATCAACTAAAAGATGCGATTAGGTACCAAGATCATGTTGTGCGCAATGGTATGAGACCCAGCTGTCGATAGACGTCACGCCGAGATTCCGTAGTGAGCCTCAAGGTCTATTTTTGTCTCCCATTTCACGATATCGATTTACACGGCCACACAATCCTAGCATGAAGTGAAACCTATTCATCTATTCCTAATTTGTTCATTCAAAATCCCCCAAATTCCTCATCGTGTCAATATTACTTTTCATCCGGATTCAGCAGCCAACGAAATCAGAGACAAGCCCGAGTAGGATATCGGCCACGAGCATCGGGTTGGTTTCATGAATCGTCAGAATCGAGTCCCTAGATTGACTCATTTTAACGATGAAAGGGAGGAGGAGCCAGATACGAGCGAGGATATCAAGGTCGAGAGAGCTGGAGAGAAGAAGCCCGTCGATTTCCGAGATTTCATCAATGCTCAGGAGGATCTGCATCTGAGAAGACCAGATATGCATTCCGAGGGATAGAGATTCGTGCTGAATACGAGTGAAGATTGGATCAAGAATACAGAGAAATGGCCTACCAATCTCGAGCGAAAACAGAAAGAGGGGACAGCTAAGAAGAAAGATTCGGAGAGAAGCAGAAGTAGGTCAATGGCCATCACAAGAACTCCGAGAAACAAGACCAGAAAGACGACAACGATAGTGTTCAGCAGGAGTATGGGTGAAACGAGAGTCGGGTGAGAACAAGCATCACGACACGTGTGGCACTGGAAACGATACAGACAATGAAGATTCGAGTGGCGATGAGCGAAAAGTCCGAGTATCAAAAGCTTCGAGAGAAGTGCTCACCTCGGGAGATTGCTTTGCGTCGCTCACTTCAGCACGGGAAAGATTACATCTACAACTTGAAGCAGAATGATAGCGAGTGAAAACCCAGTCAGCTATGCGGACCCGCTCGTTTCCATCGACGAAGCAGACCAATTCAGTACCGACAATTAGATCCCAAGACCGCTAAATTTAGTTCGTCTCACTAGAAAGGTACGCAATCTTCATCGTCATGAGAGCAGAACTAACATTAACAGCATACATTGAACGGAGAGCCAAAGCTCCAACCACTCTTTGAAGCTGGCCGTATCACGCCAAATGAGTTTCTCTATGTTCAAAATTGTGGAGCGGTGCCTTACCTTCTCTGGGAAGTTCACAAGTTCGAGGTTCAAGGTTTGAAACCTGACCAGAAGCTAGAGCTCACGATGGACCAATTCGGTAAGCGTTTTAACACCGTAAACATAACAGTCACTCTAGCATGTGATGGGAAACGAAGAAAAGAGCGGGACATGATCAAGCGTTCCAAAGGGTTCAACTGGGGGAGTGGCGCTGTATCTTGTGCATACTGGAAGGGACCTCTGCCGCGAGACCTGCTTTCTGCCGCTGGCCTTCCTGGCAAACTCGACGAAGGCCGCCGATTATAGGTGAAATTCGAAGGCGCCGATGAACCTTCCGAAGGGAGACACGCTACCTGCATTCCTCTCAATTATGCGGTGGGCCCGATGAACGATGTGATATTAGCATACGAGATGAACGTTGTCCCATTACCTCCAGATCACGGCCATCCAGTCCAAATCATCATCCCTGGCTACGTCGGAGGTCATTGTGTGAAGTGGCTCCACAAGGTCTGTATCAGGGATAAGGAGAACGATTCTCATTACCACATCTGGGATAATCGAGTCCTGCCAGCTTTCATCACCGAGAAAGACTGGCGAACTTGCGAATGTCGGTTTCGCACATCCGAGCACAGCATGCAATGAACAGAATCTCAACAGCGTGATCAGAAACTCGGTCGCTTCCTCTCGCTGCCGCCGCTTGAGACGGGCGCGTTCATTGGCGCTAGATCGCCGCGGCTTTTTCCACGAGGCGCGATTCTGAGTCGAGGTTGCATTTCCACTGCATGCATCTGTCTCAATGAGGACAAAAGACTCAACACACCCAAACAACGCCTGTCAGCAACATGTCCATCCATCAGGAGAGACTAATGAGAGTTCGTCCAGCGAATTGTGATATGATAAGGCCATGCCACTCGCTGTTATATTTCAGCAATAAAATGAGTCAATGGGGGAAGCACCTTCGCATATAATAATGGGGAGTTCTAAGTTCGCTGACCATGAGGCGGGGCAATTCATCGCTGAGAAGATTTTCTGGCACCGAGCAACAGCGTCAACGACATCATGTCCATCATCAACGACCAGCCGACCCTCGAACTTTGGCGGTCGGCAGAGAGAGAGAACGAGTGGGCAACTACCAGGCTATGGGAGTACATTCTAAGGGCCCAAGTCTTCATAGGCCCGACGTGGGCAATATCGTCTCAGCAGCCACCGGGGAATGAAGAAGGAAACCAGAGACGGGTCGATATTGTTATCGAACATTGGGACGACACCGATGGCTGGATGCAATGGATGTTCGTCGAAGCCAAGCTCGCGGGAGCAACTCCAGAGGAGGTCGCGAGCGCTGAACAACAAGCTTTCACAGCATCAGTAGCTTATACGCACTATTACGACGTGCCTCGAGTCTGCTCGATGACGTGCTTTGGGGGGAAAGCCAAACTCTGGCTCTATGCCGGAGCAGATTACCTTGAACCGTTCGTTCCGCCAGAGTCCGACGGCCTGGGAGTCCGAGAGGAATACGTCGATGTGCATAGTACCGATGGATATCAGATACTTGTAGGCCTCGAGTTTATCCGCGATCACCGGGTGCCAGCACCAACTTTACAAAGCACGTCGTCACCATCTCCGCCTTACAACATCGCCGATGGAGAATCCTCATCCGGTGTGAGAGCTAAAGAAGGGATGCCTCCATTCATGAGGCATGATCAATTGTACTAGGTGGAAACATAGCAGGCTGATATAGTCATTTACTTCCGAGCGGACGGTCGAAAGCACAGAACCTCTATCACAGTTTAGCATCAAGGGGAGATTGATTTACAAGGACAAAGGACGCCTATACTTTTTAAGGAAGGTGGTCAGTCATCGGGAGGATTGCTATGGTGCACTTATCAACTTGGCTCTCTCGCTGGAGATCCGAAGCGAAACGGGACGGGGAGCCATTGAAATTTTTACACCTCAAGATTACGTTTCTATACAGAGTACCCCTGAGGAACGGTTGAACCAATAGTGTGCCTTGCCCCGCATGGTATGAATAACGTATCCACTCCAATCCGAGTCTTTCGTTGCCTCAGTAGCAAAATCAATGCGCATGCCTGATCCACGAGGTGACTCCAAGCTTTGATAGCAGAGCATCAAAGGACAATTAATTCGCCTCTCCTCCAATGTGCCGTTGATGCGACACTGTCCTAAAACGCGTTGGCTCTCATCCACGTAGCACAATAGGACCCCTTTGCAAAGAGAGTTCGAAGGCTCGTTGAAGACAATCACAGAAACAACGTCATCGAGAGGTGCGTAGGAGTAGTATATATCGTCACCTTTCAAGGGGCATGCTGTCGGTGTTGGTAAAGTTGCGATGGCCACAGAAGTCTTAGTTTTATCGCAGTGAACGGCGATAGAAGGTATGGGACGCCCAAAAGCAGGCTCCTCGAACAAGAGCAAAAGGGGCAAAGATTTTCCAAGTTGAACAGGCAGCCCACCTTGCGGTGCCCATTGGCCAATATGACAAGCCTTGTGATTTGTGAAAAGCTACGCAGAACCTCAGTAAAAGAATCCGACAATGCAGGCGGACGCATTTACCTGTAGATCAAAGTATGTCTTAAACCGTCGCCGAGTCACAACTCGCACGTCAAGAATGGACTCTCGAGGGGACAGGGGAAAGTAAATCCAGATGATGTGTGGTTGCAGGCGCTTAGAAAATCGTTCAAAAGTCAACATAGCAGAAGGGGAAAGTTTAGTATGATTGTGAATGTTATAAATTCTGCCATCGTTGAAGAAGAAAGTGAGGCCTGTGGCCTGCTTTAAATCTAGTGTACGAAAACGGGCAGGTGGGGAAGGTAGACCGGGATAGAATTGGCAGGTAAAAAGATTCGGAGGACACGGTATGTCCCATAAGTAGAATCCATTGTGGTTAGGAGGTAAACCAAATCTGAGCAGTCCATCCTACCACATGCGTCAGTAGACTTCAGGGGAGAATTGCAAGCAACTAACTTTGAGCTCTCCGCTGATATTGTCGAAGCTTCTCGCCTCTTCCACAATGAATTCTTGGCAGCCCTTTAGGCTGGGCTCGTAAAGAGCCGTGATACGTTCTAGCAACCTGATACCAGTCGCATCGATGCAAACCCTCATAATCTGTTGTCGAGCCAATATTTGAGATCTAATAACCGTTTTTATCGGACTTCCGCGCTCCCAGCCCAATACTTCATTGATCGGTGTGCGCCGAATATCCACCGAATGACATTTCGGAATTGTCTCTGCAAAGCTCAACACGGCCAGATATCGCCAGATAGTCGCTGTCCTAGAGAACTGTTCAACTAGACCCAATACTTCCAACGGTAGAATCTTCAGCAACGGTATGCCAAGATCGTTTGCAACGGCGAAGAGGATCCTCGAATCAATCTCGCCCTTCCTGATGTATTCCTCCAATCTCAAAGCCATTCGCCATGGGTTCTTGAACGCTGCTCTCGTCCATACATGTTGCATATGCTTGTTCGTGCCATTGTATATCTTCAAGCAATCTGTGTGTACTATGAAAGCCTCGACCGACTTTGCACAATTTATGCAGTTCGGAAATCGGCAGATCGTGTATTGTTCTGACCGTTCGCTATGAGCGACAATCAATGGTTGATAGCCGTGAGCCGGAAATAGAAAAGGGTCTGTATGGCCGTTGTAAAGGGTCGAATCTGCGTTGCTCAATACTGTGAACGTTAGTCAATATAAGGTCAGATACCACGAAAGAAACTTATACATGCTACCACAGAATCATTTAGAGCCACGGCGCTGCGACACAAATTGCACGCCGGTCGAAGACCTAGATGCCTTCTGCCAGTACTCGTCATTTGAAGCTGCGGTGCCTCAATAGATTTCAGTTGAGATTCAGGGGCGGGCGTTTGCTACCCTCAGAACTCAGGTCATCAAAGCTGAAAGCCACGCTAAGTGCGCTAGCGGCCGCCTTTGCAAGAACACTTATCAAACAGCTCAAATGTCTTCAAAAAGCCGTAAAGTTGATAAAGAAAAGTTATATAAGTTTCCAAATCAAGTTTCTTAACCTTACTGGGTTGTCGTTTTCCGCTCCTGAAGCGGTTGAGATTTGGCCCTCGCGATTTGGTTTTTGGGCTTGTGTTCAGATTCTGGAAAGCCGATTCACGTTTTCGCAGACGGTGTCGTTTATCCTATGGCGAATAGAATTATGCACTCTGCAGGTTGTTGTATTCTTGTCTTGATGTTGTCTGAGTCCACGAGAAATATCTGGGCGCTAACTTAGCAAACAAATATTCAGACATAGCTCTCCAGAAGCATCGCTTGGTGCAAGTCAAGCTCGCCAAACGCACCAAGCTCTCAAAAGACACCCATCGTTAAGGTTACACCTTCCCCTATTCCTTCTCCAAACTCGGTCTCCAAGCCTACCAACACATCCAATTCGGCTACTACTTCAAATACCAGATGCTCATTTGCTCCTACACACCCACTCGCTCCGTCATCGAGGCCGAAGAAGATGGGACTTTCGATCTCGTTGTTAAGACGTATTTCCCGCACCGGAAACAGCTAGGTGGTGCGATGAGCAATATTTTGGATTGTATGCCGATTGGGAAGGAGGTTGAGGTTCGGGGTCCAACCGGGGAGAATTCTTATCAGGGAACGGAAGTTCGTCATTGAAGACAGAGAGCACCATTTCTCCAAGGTCTCTCTCATTCTTGGTGGTTCGGGGATTGCGCCTAGCTATGCGCTCATCGCGAAGATTCTGGGCGGTCAGGATGATAAGACAGAGGTGAGGGTTTTGGGTGCGAATAAAAGTGAAGGCGATATTTTGCTGAAGGAGCACATGGAGAAATTTGCCAACGAGCATAGCGAGCAGCTTAAGGTCTGCCATATTTTGAGTCATCCGAGTGAGGAGTGGAAGAGGGTGAAAAGACATGTGAATGCGGATATCATTAAGGAGAATTGCTCTGCGCCGCATGGTGAGAAGGAGAGAAGGAGAGTGGTGTTTCTATGCGGGCCGCCTGCAATGATTCAAAAGGCCGCATTGCCGGCATTGAGGGATTGGTGTATGAGGAGAAGGACTGTTTTGGCTCCCGAAACAGGGCCTGAAGTATGGTCACTGGAATTTCGTTTTCTCTTTTCGTCAGTTTGAAAATCAGGTTCTAGATACGCTCTTCTGATGGGCGGGCGCTAGCACGCGATTAATGATGGTTCCCGCTTGCTCTTTTCAGCAAACGCGTTCTTGCCTTGATGATGATGATGATGATGATGATGATATTTATTTGCGTCCAGCGGGTGCAAGTCAAACCTGCTGCCTTAGAAACCTCCCGAAGGGTATAGGGACGTGCTAAGCTATGGAATTACATACAGAGTACTACCCCAGAAAGCATCTCATAGTGGCAAGATAGCCGGCTTAAGGGTGAGTTGACTAAGTCCCTTCCCCTACGGTGGGATAGGTAGAGTTGAGAAAATCGAGGGGATCTCTTATAAGTTGCCCGTTTTGAGCGTGTAGTTGGTGATCGAGTGATCGGAGTTTTAGAGCCGTAGTAATAGTAGAGGCCACGGCCAAGGGCTAGTACAAAGGAAAGATTATTATTTTTAGAGAGCCCCTAAATACCCACATAAAAAAACCCTCCCAAAGCTAGTAACGCCAAAAGTCCCTAAAGCCACAAAACGAATGTAAAACAAAGTTTCCCCAGGATTGCACCACGTTAACCCGAGTTTTAAATGTTGTGTAGTGTTTATAGAAACACAGTGTGCTCCCGCTTAGCGGGGGCATATTCGAGAGTAGAACTCCGTTAAGCTTAAGAGCTTGAAGAAGGCTGTCGGGACGGCCAAGAGGCTGCGTAGATATTTAATGCCGTCGGTTTATCCGACGGTGGAAACTGAGGGCGTGAGGGCCACTGGATAAACATCCGGAGTATTCGCGTTTTGCGGCAGTGTATGATGTGTTCTGGGGCCTTGCGGCATCCGCAAGAGCACTTGATGTTGGCGTCCTCATCGCGTTCTTGCCTTCAACTGCCCAAGTGGGCATTTTCATTGATCATGTTCCACGCACTCGCCGCATTGCACGGCAATTGTGCTGCTATCGAGTGATGCGGGCTGCCTTGCACATGATTCACGATGCTTCGTTTGCTCTCGATTCACGCCTTTGTATGCAGTCAAAGCTCATAAAATACGATCATATATATGAGGGACCCTCAATATTCAAGCTTGGTCCCTCTTCTACCATCTCAACCTTCTTAGATTCCGTCAACATCTCAGAAAATCACTTTCCCTGCTACAACCCAACTCGCTCTTATGACAGACCGCGGTAATCCTAAGCCTTCGGGCGACTTTCGAAAGCCTATCATGAATTCCGAAATTTGCAGAGTTTCACCTGTTTCTCGTCCCAAACCAATCGTCGTCGGTCTCTATGGGATTTTAGGCTCTGGCAAGACGCATCTACTGAGCCAGCTCAAGCAAATACTCGACCACCGGAAGTTCACGTTCTTCAAAAGATCCGATTTCTTTTCTCGTGCCGTCCCTGGTGGTTTAGAGGCGTTCAAGAAGTTGGAGGAACAGAAGAAAGTTCAATGGCGCAATCGGGCTATTGGTAATATTCGGAAGGAGTGCCGTACCAGTGGGAAGGTTGGAATTGTCACGGGGCACTTTCTATCCTGGAAGGATGGAGAGACTGGTTCTCACGTGCTTACTTCGAATGATCTCCAAGTCCACACACACATCATCTATCTTCAAATAGACTCCGCAGTCATCAGCAAGCGTACATTGGATGATGACGCCAGCAAAAGGCGCCAACGATCGCAGCCCTCGATCGATCATCTACGTTGGTGGCAGCAAGCTGAAGTTACCAAATTTAGCTATCACTGTCGTCAGCATCATATTCTATTCACCAAAGTAACCCAGAACGCGGCACAAGGTAGAATCATCAAGCTTCTGGAGGATTTCTCCATTCATGATGAAAATCACAATATACTTCGGGTCGACAAGGCGCTAGACGAAGCTTTCAACGTCAACCTGACGGGCCTAGAGACGGTACCGGTCATTGATTCAGACAAGACTTTGGCGGCCGAAGACACTGATGTGTTGTTCTGGAAGGCTGCTATGGGCCCGAATAGCAGCAATGATCCACTGACAGGGGTTTTCTCAAGCCCTTTCGACCACACGTATTCTGCCTTCCGCCAGGCGATGTTACTCTACGAAGATTTCCTCCATCGCGTCGGTCAGGGTTTGAGTTTCCAGGAGGCCTGTCAGAACGTCGTCTCTTAGGTGACAATTCATCCAGAATTCTTGTCATTGTTGAGGCGAGTATCAGGAGAGAAGCACGTCGGTGCTGTTGTTGTCACTTGTGGACTTCGTTGTACGTGGGAGATGATCCTTGAACAAGCTGGACTGTCCGATACAGTTAAGGTCATTGGTGGGGGCTCCATGCCGGATGGCTATGTTATTACACCTTCGGTGAAGGCAGCTGTGGTTACTCGCCTTTAGGAAGTCTATCGTAAAATCGTCCGTGCATTTGTGGACAGCAAAGTTGACTTGGAGATGCTAGCTAAGGCTGGTCACGGTATCGTTGTCATCGGAGAGGAGCACACCCGGAGCAAGAGCATGGACATCCATTTGCAGGGCGCTATCTTTGAAGGTTGGCTTCGGGCTCATCTGATTTTGCTACCTTCAAATACCACGCCCCGCTTGGACATTTTCCAGTTCCCTCTAGTTCGATTCACAGACCAGGATTTCGAGGAGGCTGTCTCCCATCGTCGCACGCCTCGCCCATATCGCCTCAAAGCTCTTCACGCCACGAACAAGAATGTCGCCAAGTTGCTCATGACGCTAACCAGAGACGTGACAGTTGCTGGCCCATTGTTGCGAGAGGCACATCGACGTGTTGGGGGTATCTGGCAACCAACTATTTCACAGATGTGATCGGTATCAAAGAAGACTTCATCACTCACGTTCAAGGCCACGAGACCATTGGACATCGGCTCAAGCACGAATACCGGACCTCAATTGTCGCCTTGATGCGAGGCGGAAGACCGATGGCTCTCGGGATCAACGACTCTTTCCCGCTTGCATCTTTCATACACGCTAGCCATCTGACAGACCTCAACTTCTATCAATTCGAGAACTAACGAACCGCTATCCTGGTGGACTCAGTAATCAACAGTGGCAAGACCATCGTGGAGTTTGTTTTGCACTTACGAAGTCTGAATTCCGCCGTTCACATCGTCATCGTTGCTGGAGTCGCTCAGCGACAGTGCATTTTTTGAAGGTGGAAGTGTCCATGATTTGGCTCGTCATGACCACCTTACTCTTGTCGCGGTTCGTCTCTCTGACAATAAGTTCACTGGCAAAAGTACGACCGATACGGGGAATCCTTTGTTCAATACTACACATTTGGATTAGCAAAGTAGCCACATGGTGAGGTGAGGGAGGTGAAATGTTGTGCTGGGTAGCGTCTTGGGAGTGTGATGGGATAGGAAAGAGTTCTATTTGGATAGCACTGTGAGGCGAACACTGATATAGGAAACATAATTGTGCGAGCCAAGTATTCTCAAGATTCCTTAGACATCCTTGCTGACCTGCCGAAGATTGGCATGATGGTTTTGTCTTGAATTCGTTCGTGCCACGTGCTATGACTTTATATGTAGCAAGTGCATACTCCGCGACGGGCTATTGACTTTCTGTTCTACTCTCTGAAAATATGTACTCCTTTTTGCGGCACTAGAAGGTTCTTCCCTGGCGATATAGGAAAAGGGGTAACATGTGTGCATCTCTGATTCTGAGTCGGACATCCAAGAATTGCGAGGCCGAAACTTCAGCACGTATCAAAATCACGAGTTCATAGAGTCAAGACTATTGAAATGATTGGTGTTATCAAGATTATTGTAGCCTAAGCTTTTGGCACGATGGCCACTCGCTACCTATTGATCCATCCTCTTCATATCTCCATCATCATGACTTCGTATCCCTGATCACACAACCGATACGTATACAGTACACCAGATCCCCAAGCCCTCCCTGTCTCTTTATTCCGAAACCCCAAGTGCCGAGTTGAAAGCATCAGCAGTCGTCTGATCCCTCGTCGTCAACCCTGCAACAACAGCCTTAGCAGCAAGGCAAGCAGTCTCCCCAGCAGAAGCCTTAGCCACACCACAATCATTGATCAAATTATTGCAAATAGCGTTGGTGATGATGTTGGGGTTGAGCGCGTCTTGTTGTCCAGCAGCGATGGTGGGGTCGATAGGAAGGAAAGTTCCCTCAGTGGCCGTACGACCTGGTCGACCGAATGCAAAGCTCATGGCTGGGTTGCATGATCCGAATTGGGTAGCGGAGGCATTGGCTGCGGCGCGGGTGTCAAGTGGGACGACGGCTGCGGAAGTAGTGGCGGCTGCGAAGAGCGCGAGGAAGAGAATGTTGATTTGCATTTTGAAGAGAGTGGGTTGTTTGTGTGGTATTGAAAGATTGTTGTTGGGAGAAAAAAATAAGTCGTTGAGGTAAAGACGGACTAGCCGGTATAATGAATGATTATAGACACGAATGGAAGAAGTTCACAGAACTTGGCAACGACAGTAGATGGAATGAACGTAATGGCTGATTGAGAGAATGAAAAGAAAAAGAAATTGTTCGAGGAATGCAAGAACTATATACCAAGAAGCATAAACATAAATCACGGCACTGGACTGGTGACAGTGCTGATCAAACCTGCTTTCCGGTTGTCGGGACGTCAAAGCCAAGAAATTGCAGAAGGTTCAAACAGTTTGGATGAACACGACGAGTTTCCATCTCATGTATCAGACGATGTCGTCCCATCATGAAGTTGTGTGCTCTGTGCTGAGAAGTCACGATTTTTTTTTTTTTTGGTAGCGAGGCTGCGCGAGTTTGAGATGCCAGATTCGGAACTCGAGTTGCCTCAGATGTGCCGGTTAAACTTTGTCCGGGAACCTGACAATCTTGGCATCAGATTTGAGACATCCATCTGATACCGGCCCGCGATGGGATCATCAAGCTTGAGGCAATCGGTTAGACTATCAGATCAAGTCCAATACGTTGCTGGAGGTGGTTAATTGCTAGCGTCTAGATTCTAGAGAGGCAAGTGTAGGCTAACGGCTTGCGGCTTGCACGTGACTAATCCTAAATAACATCATAACGAAACTGAGAGGGTCTTGGCCGACGAGAACATCTCCTCCTACACGGCTATCAGTGCTGCTGTCGAAAGACATCGGATATCGTTGGTTTTGAAAATTTCTTAATCTGATGCTACACCCAACTGCTGGCTAGAGATATTCGAGCTGTTGATGCACATTAAAAATATCACCACAGAATAAATTTGGCAAACCAAGCGCGAATCGTCCTCAACTACACCGAAAATCTCCTTCCCCGCCATATCGTGATATTTGACGGACATTCAACGGCACGCTCATAGCTCTGCTCTTTTGTCGCTCAGATAGGAAAGCCGAGCTCGGTTCGGGGCGCCCTCGGTTGAATGGTCTGCCCCTTAAACATCCCCTTTTCAGCTCTCTCTTTTCAAATGGAGCGCTTCAGCAAAGGGCTGATGCTGAGCGCAGCCTTTCATAAGCCATCTGATGTTCCCTCGTTCCCTCGTCCTGAACACTACCCAAGGAACTCGCACAATCCACCAATGAAATAAGCATGAATTCTTCGCCAGACCACTTGCGTAAATGTAGCCTCCTTTAGCAATATCCGGATAAAGTGCGACTGTGGAGTAATGCATCTCACACCGCCCCTTACGTGTATTCGGCGCGTTTTTGATTGATGGATTTGGATACAAATCTCGTGTAACACGACTTGTCGAAAACAAAAAGTGGAAATAGAAACAGACTAGACCAATTGGGAGAAAATCGTCCCAGTCAGCTTGACTTTTCGTCATGAGGCGGGACTGGAATCCTTTTGACGGTTGGGAAATTGAAGAACACCAGCTTGCGGGGCATCTCAAGATCTGGGATGAGATTATATAGTTTTGTGATGGCCAGACCCTCTTGATTTTGTTTCATCAATTCTAATCTTTCTTCGTTCTTTTCGCCATGTTGCCCATTTACCTTCTTGCTGTTCTTGTCGCGGGGGTGCGGGCGTCACTGACGTACAAAGGAGTGGACTGGTCTTCCCTCTTGATTGAAGAAGCAGCTGGTCACACTTACAAGACCACTTCCGGAAGGACCGAACCTCTTGAGACCATTCTGAAGGCTAGTGGAGTCAACACTGTGAGACAGAGATTATGGGTCAATCCATCCAGCGGCGACTACAACCTTGCCTACAACCTCAAGTTGGCGAAGCGTGCAAAAGCCGCTGGCTTGAACATCTACATTGATATGCATTTCAGTGACACATGGGCTGATCCATCTCTTCAGGTACGCGATTATCAATCCCCCATCCCAGCTGTCAGGGGCTAATACTTCGCAGACAGTCCCATCTCGCTGGCCCACAGACACAATCGGTAACCTGGCCTGGGAACTCTACAACTATACCCTCTTAGTATCCAACTCCTTCGCATCCGCTGGAATTAGCCCATCCATCATCTCCATCGGCAATGAAATTACTGCTGGTCTTCTCTGGAACCTTGGCTCTACGTCCTCATACTACAACATCGCGACCCTTCTTCACTCCGCCTCTGCAGGAATCAGGGATTCAAACCTCGCTACTCAGCCAAAAATCATGATCCACCTCGACAACGGCTGGAATTGGGCTACGCAAAAATACTGGTACACCACCGTCCTACGCGAAGGACCATTGCTCAGCACCGACTACGATATTATGGGAGTATCATACTACCCGTTTTACAACAGCGAAGCAATGCTTGCTTCTTTGAAGACTTCGTTGACGAACATGGCATCGAGTTGGGGAAAATCGATCGTAGTTGCAGAAACCAATTGGCCTGAAGCCTGTCCTAGCCCGGCATATAGCTTCCCGTCAGATACTACTAGCATCCCGAAAAGTGCGGCAGGACAGACGACATGGGTGAAAAACGTTGCTGCTATTGTCGCGGGTGTGTCTGGTGGTGTGGGGTTGTTTTATTGGGAGCCGGCTTGGATTCAGAACGCGGGGTTGGGAAGCAGTTGTAGTGATAATTTGATGGTGGATCAGAGTGGTGTTGCGAGGAGCAGTTTGGCTGTCTTCTCGTCAATTTGAAGTTTTGAACTGGTGATTAGGCTGTGTGTCTATTGGCGGGGTAACTTCTTTTCATATTGTCACAGGCATGTCGCCTGTAGAAATCCGGAAATGGACTCATTTGACTCAATATCTGCAGATTTTATACATTTCCTGTTCACCGGAGATTTCATAGTGAGGAGCTTTGAACTCGACTCCTTGACTCACTGAACAGAGAGACCACAAAGGCTGTAACTCTACATCGCGATAGAGATTGGGCTGAGACGTAAAAAATGGGTTAAAATGAGCAATGACATGTATGAATCAGTCGCGCATTGAAATTGCGTTCTAGTAAGGAGTAGCGAAAGTTTTATAGACATCGCAGTGAGGGGTTCAGGGGAGATAACGCTGAAGCTCGGGGCTTCTTAGCGAGTTCAGTACCTAGCAATCCCTAGTCTTAGCGCTATTGTGTCCCAACCATCATAGGATTTTATACATCTTTTGAGTACTGGGTGATAAAATCTTAGATTATGCATCGCTGTTTTGAAACGGCTTTGCAGACATTTTTCTTGATTTGCTCGAGCACAAAGTTCAGACTTGGTTGCAATGTTCTGCACCAGCTCACTATATTTAGGGGCTCGCTTAGCTCAACCCGGGCCTGGCGCGTGGAATGAATGGTCTGGATTCCAAGGCAGTTCAGATCTGAATATAGATAATGATAGAAAAAAGTCTGACGCTCATTAATTATCTCATCCTGATCACCCATACACAGAGCCGAAAAGTCTATCCAATTTAAGTTCAATCGACCCACGAACATTCAAGTCATCTTCGACCTCTCGACCTCCTTCAAACATGGACCTCACAACTCGAGCCATCTCTATAATGCCATGCCTCCACGAAATTTCATTCTACCACGATTGTGGTCACACAGAACATATTGCATGGACAAGGCCAGGAGAACAGCCCACTGGACTTGAGACTAGTTTTTTGCCCCCAGAGGCGCGGATCGACGTCTCCCACGCATTAGAGGTGGTGGATGGAGTTTTATTCGACGAGGAGATTGAGTTTCACTATAGGATGCAGCTATGCTATCATTGCGGCGGTAGTTTCGAATTCTCACTCGCACAGAAACCGGAAGGCCACCGACGTTCGAATCTTCATAGTATACTCCCTAGCGTCATTTGCAGCCGCCGCACCTTATGGAGAGAATTGGTCGACCCTCTGATTCTTGTCTTCCACAAGGAGTTGAAAAATCACGATACGGCCCTAGATCTAGTTAAGGAGAACCAAGCGGCCATGTCTGCTTTGATGAATGGGTACAAGAGAACCCTTGCTCTTCTAGACAGAAATCGAGAAAAGCCAGCATCGAGACAAGAGTCGATCCAACCCACGCCTAGCGAAAATGAGCAGTGGTATTTAACAAAAATGGCAAAATTCCTGTCTAATATGATGGCCTTGAAGCGGCAACTTGAGATTCGCAGGAATTGGTTTGAAGGGTTCTTCTCGCGGGATCTTGGAGATCGTCAGCATCGACCAGAGGCCAAGTTAGAGGACCGCCAGCATTGTCTTTACCCAGGCTGGAACTCGAAGTTTCTTGCAAGAGTTGATTCAGCAAACATTCTCGACGACCCTTGCTCAATCTGCTACGAAACACTGAGTAGGGACGACCCGCGAAAGCTTCCATGCAACCATATCTTCCACTTGGTTTGCATCGGGATCTGGCTCGAAGCGAACAATGGCTGCCCCATGTGCAGGAATAAGTATAACATTGCTCACCCACCCTACGCTCTCAGACCATATGAGCAAGGTCACGGTTTGAGTGTATTAGAAGATTGGGGCTTTGTTCACTCTAAACTGAAGACGAATCTAGAGAATCTGAGCTCCTCGCTTGAACAGCTCAGACTCGCGAATGAAAACTACCGTCTAAATACGAGACCACTGGCTCTGGGAACAGTGATGTAGTGAGTGGTGAAAGGAAATTAAGCGATCGGCTACGGAAGGGACGCGGAATGATCCGGACAATATCAGATCTGGACGAAATTCTACTCCAAGCCAGGGCCCCGTAGGGAGCGCTGATGACCTTATTCCTTTCACAATCTAGAACGTCCTTTGATCTCAACACCAATTTTGATCGAGTCCTGCGAAAAGAACTTCGCCGGCCTAGGTTGTGGCTTGAAATGAATCAACATTTAGCTTGCTAAGTCGGTTTACAGCGCTTCCTTTTGTACAATACGTTACCATTCTGTTTCTATAGACACCCCCCTTGTGATCAACACCAAAAATCGCTCTCCCCACCATCACTCCATAAGAAACCTTCAACCCATTCTTTTCTGGCCGTGGTTTATAGCAACATTGATGCTTAGCTCAGATCAATCTGCAAGCCCAATGTCGCGTTCATAATACTGTCGCCATAGAACATCTCAGTTCTGTCCATCACAAGTCAGCTTCTCATTTCAGAGATCAAAGGAATCGTCGATCTTACCCCGCATTTCCGACATTGACATAAGTCTCACTCGTGAATCTGCCCAACGTAACCAAAGCTTCAAGCCACTCCTTCAAATCCCCTTCAAAGCTTCCCTCGAACTGTGTATCAGGAAGCATGCTATGCACCGTAATACTAGTACCCTTATTCACACCCTCATACAACTTCCAGCTCGTACCAAATAATGACTCGATGGTAGCCACCGGCTCTCCCCATCCGATAGGCAGTTGTCCACCTTCATACTGGAGCCAGAGCATGAGCTCTTGAGCAGAAGTTGAGGTCGAGTCGCCTTTCGTGTTGCTGGTCATGAAGTCGAAGCAGACATTGCCTTTGAAAGCTGTTGTGTTGGTTCGTGTCCATGTGTAACTGGCTGGAATGGAGGAGATGGCGGAAATTGTGGTTTCGAGATTTTGTGTGAGGCCGACGAAAGAATATCCCTTCGGTACATTATCGCTGTCAAATTGAAAGATTAGAAACTGCTGACCATACCTGGATTCTTTCCAAGGAGATATCACATGTAGAGGACTTACGTGCTCTTAACGTCTTTAATGTGGGTAACACTGCTCCAAACTACTTCTGGGTTTCCGGTCGTGGGCGTTTCAACGGATTGGAAATTGGTGCACTGTGTCCCGACCGTCACGTCCGCGTTGTAAAGCATGTTGTAAACGATCCAAGGAGTGCCACTGAGGATGACATAATCTTCATCGCCGCAGTGCTCGGATGCAGCTAGAGCGGTACTGGTACCGGTACGAGAAAATGCTGGCCGAGCTACAGCGGCAGATGCTGCGAGCTGAAGCAGAGCTAGAATGCGAATAACTTGTGAAGAATAAATCATGGTGAAAAGGAATGTAAAAGAATGAAGGTAGCGAAATGCACGATAGCGAAAGCAAGAAGAGAAGGGAAATGAGTGTGAGCTTGCGGTCCAAAAGAGAGAAACACGATGGGAAAACATGAAATTTAAACAACTGCAGTGAAGAAAGACGGGTTTGAGCAGATTCACAACAATCCTTGCAAAGAAGTTTTGCGGGATCCTTAAGTTCATTAGCAATGAAGTCGAAACTTCGCTCAACGCTGCGCACGCGGACTAGGAGATTCGAGTCCTGGTGGACTTGTTTCAAGTATATTTTCGCGGTATTATGTGTGGATCCAATCTCATCTAAATTTCTCCGTACCCTTGGCGAGAGATGATCTTCAGGGATTACACTGATCCCGAGCCCACGTGATAGCATGACAAGTTCCCGGAAGCCCGGATCTGGAACGTCGATGGGGACGTTTGCCGTGCGTGGCTGCCTGAGGTAGAACAAACCCCCGCGATCGTTCGGAATCGCCAAGGCTCAGCAAGTTTAGGGGCTCGCTTGCAGCGTACATCTGATGATTTAGGGTTCAAGATCCAAAGGGATTGGGAATTTCCCGCCACCGGAAGTCGCAGCGGCGGAACAGGAATAACGAAGCTAGATACGATAGTCTTCGCAACGTGCCGGAGTTAGTATGAGGCTTCCGTCCGCACAGATGCAGGAAGAGGCTGGCATTCGCTGTCCAAATATAACAGGGGCCTCGACGGCTATTGTAGCTTATGTGTGGATATGTTACAATCTATCCCAAGATAAAAGGGTGGCATGATGTTGTCGGGCTTCATTTCTTTTCTCATTGACCTAATATCTGAAGGATACATGCATCCTGGTGACGGGCTCACACCTCGACGTACTGTAATAATTTGAACCCATTGAATCATGACGTAAACTTGTACGCATATCTGCATACCTCTCTGAACTCCTTAGTTTCATGGTCTTCAGTGGCGCCCCAAGGAGCTCTCGCCAGTGGCCTAGATGCTGCAGGCAAGTGTTAGAATAGCACTTTAGGGTAGAGTAGATCAGATCAGAATCAGAATCAGTTGCATTTTACAAGAGCTCGAGATCAGAGCTTTTATTCCCTGAAGCTAGTGCCAAAAAATCACGTGCTTTCAGACATTCTGCATCGTTCCTTGTCAAGTTCTTCCCCCCTTGCATTTGACCCCGCACTAGACCCGAATGGCCTGATTCTGGAGGGGCCGGGATGTTGTGAATGGTTCAATGTGCTGACTTTCGTCTCAATCGGCATCAATAATGCATGTGAAAGCATCGATGGCAAAAGCTTGATCTGAGTCGCGAAAACTTGGTTTTGCTACGACAAGCTTGTTTTGGGTGCATGAATACGAGTATATTACCCCTCCATCAGTCCCTCTGCCTCTTCACTTTAACATTCTTTTGGCATCTGCAACAATTCTTGCCCAAATCTTCACGGTATAACACTCCAAGCATAAGTCTCCTCCCTTCAATCCTTCAAATCTAACAAAATGGTTTTCGGCTGGGGTAAGCACTGTTCGAGACTCAAAGCTTTCCAGAAACAAAACTGACATGCCCAATTGAAGGCGAATCTGCAGACTCCTACCAACAGGCACAAAGTGGTGATGTCAATCAATCCAGCTTCAGTCATGAAGCTCTAGCAGGTGCCGCATCATTCGGTGCTTTTAAGGTCTTTGAAGACAGACAGCGTGCAGAGGGTGCGTAATCGTTTCCCACTTCATCTCCTACGCCAACACAATGGTTGGGAAACCAACTCGCTGACCTAATTTACAACAGGCAAGCCGGTCTCCCATCAATTCGCCAAAGAAATGCTCGTTGGTCTCGCGGGTGGTGAAGTCGACAAATTAGCCGAGACGAAGGGCATGGATTGGGTTGATCGCGAGAAAGCCAAACACCATGCAAAGGAGAATGTGCAGAACATGTATGATCAGCAGTATGGTGGACAGGATCAATATGATCCGTAAGTCACCCTGTTCACCAACGATTGACATCAGCTCATATGTTCTGGCAGTAACCAGCAAGATCCGAACCAAGCTCTCAACAACTACTAGGTGGAATCAAGAATGGATCATGGAAGATGCGAGACGAGAAGAGATTGCAAAAAGGGCTGGGGCAAGGATATGGTACATTGGTTCGGGTATGAAGAAGCTTCCATAATGGCGTGAAAAGCATTTCATAGTGTTTCTCTCAAAAAGAAATCGGCACTGTGGTTTGGTATTCTATTGACAGTGTCGAGAGCTGAATGTGTGAATTCAAAAGAAGTATACTCAAAATTTGGGGCATAAGAACTCCCATACTCTAAGGTGGCTGCCTAGCTCCCATATTCCCAGCAATTTGCCCATGTGCGAGCAGCCGAGGAAACAAATGACTCGGGACAATTTACCCGCCATGCTATGACTAAAAAGGGGAATCTGCAGCAAATAGATTAATCACCTTTGCCCCCCATCAAGATCCCATAGATATCTGATAATGAATTTCGCGCATTGCTGTCATCCTAGACTTCTACCTGAAACTGCGATCTCTCGGTCCCTATCTACGACTGTTTCTTGCCATCAAAAGGAGTCAATAGCTAGCCTCAATATCAACATCTACCTCGCCCAAAGCCCTTCCAACTCTTCTCGCACAAATTAAATCTACTCCGGTACTCTGCTTCGAGCTATGGCGGACAACACATGAGAGGCGGTCACAAACAAAGCGTGGGACGAGCTGTCAGTCGAAGCACGAGAGAAAATAGGAGACAAGGCAACACTTGACAAAATCATCCATCAGCCATCACAAATCTGTGAAACCGATTCTGTTCGGGTGGCCCTCCTCAGGCGGAGTATGGGTTCTCAAATTCACAACTGAAGAGCAGTGGGAGGAATACAATCGCGGTCCTGCGATGACGAATATGGAGGAGTATTGCTCGTACTTGGAAAAGTTCGGTGCTACTTTTTACAAGAACCCAGATAAGAGCGAGGATGCGAGAGGTGTTGTGGGGAGGTAAAAGTGGTTTGGTTGGTACTTATGAGGATGGCCAAGTTTAAATGGGTGATTCTTCTGGATGGAGAGAGAAAATAATATTCATTGGTCTACTTTGGACTCGACTCCTCACAAACTCCTCCTCTACCTTGTTACTACCTTCAATTCTCGACTTTCACATTTTACCTCCCTAAGTTGCCATCGATGAAACAGACACGACCAAGAATAAGTATCCAAAGTCCTACTACCCCCGTGCTTCTCAAAGGGCAACCGCAGTCGCAGTGCTAGCATCAAGTGACAAGCTCGCATCCGTGAAATACGTTGCGTTGAATAGCTTCAAGTTTGCGACGTATTCGTCCTCACTTTCCGTCGCTGGAAGGAGATTATACTCGAGGTATTGCTCTTCCGTTGGTTTCAAGACATATACTCCGGTATCGTTCTTGGGCCTAAAGTACCAGAATCAGTCACTCTGCTTTGAACTAATCCATAAAGCCACGGATAATCTCCAAGTTTTGTGGGGATCCCATCGGAAAGAAACCAGAAGCAGCAACGCAGAGTAATGAGGAATGCACGCAAACTTACCATCCATATATCACCGGAATGGCCTTAGACTTACATTCCGAGGATTGGGTTTCGGAAGCAGCCTCCTCCAAATCTTGGCTCCGCTCCTCCAAACCTTTCCTTCCCAGACATTTGATAACGCCAATCCATGCCGCTCCACCACCTGGTGTGTCATTCCCGCTAGAAAGGCAGACGTTCTTGGCGCCTCTGGCTTTGTTGTTTCGGACTATGCCGCGTTGTGTAGGATTCCCAGGACTCTCGTAGTAGAGGTTTCCGATAGTACCTGTTTCACTCCGAATCAGCACGCTTTAGAGTATTCTGAGAGCAAATGAGACTCACAGTCATATAGAATGGTGAAGAAATCTGCCTGCGCGATCAAATCTCTAGTTGGAAAGACCTACAAAGTTTATGTTAGAATCATCTCTATCAATTTTCACATCCCCACTTTATAGTCTTCTGACTCTGTATCTTTAACACAAGGACTCAATGTTCGAAGAGATTGAGACTTACACAGCATAGACTATCTCCAATATTGTTACAAGTGGCTACAGGATTGCCACTACAGCTTCGAGTAGCGTGTCCACGAATTGTTATTCCCTTTCCGGAAATCTAAGTCAAAAGACTAGTAAAGATGATCTAAATTAGCAGCATCTTGATATGGAATGGACAGGAGATCATGATTGAAGGATTTGAAATGTAAACTACGCTCAGGTGCGCTCCCTCTCTGGGTTTAGCGCACTTGCTTCGGGAATGGCGCCTCGCCTATCGAGCCGCTGCTTTTGACGATGTTTATAAGACTTTTTTTTTATTTATTAAATTTCTTGATTAATTTAAAAAGTTGTATATTTTAATTATTATTAATAATTATATTTTTTTTTATAATTTATAAAAAAAAATTGGTTTTAATTAAATATTGATTAATATTAATAATTTTTTTTTTATAAAATTTATATTATAAATTTATATTTATTTATTTAATAAATATTAAATAAAAAATATTATATTATACGTAATAAAAGTGATCTTTATTTAAACGTTTTTAAAAACGCTCGTTTATAATAACGTAGACTACTTACGTAGTATTTTAATAATGTGCTTTGTGTAATCTCAAGCATTTAAGGGTTTAATAATTCTTATCGACTCTTATTTAACATTTTGAGGCGAAACACACGCTAACTAGGGCAGAGGCTGTTTGGGCGCACCCACTAACTTCATTCTCAACCGGGTACTGTATCAACCCCCGGGTCCTGTGTTCCGCATCCCGCAACTTCCATATCACATGTATTGTCGCAATTTACAGGAAATTAGGTATCATATCTTCATAATTATTCATAGTTGTCAGGATTGCCTGCTCATGATTGCAATTTTGCTTCCACCCTTGAAAAGTTTGATTATCCTCCGTCTGCACTCCCACCGCGTTCTCCTGGCTGTGCTCCTGGAAGAGGCATCTTCCAACTGTTGGTACGGCTGTTCGCATGATCTGAAAAAGATTGATTTCCCGATTGGCTCCGTGGCGACATCAGCGGATCTTCCACTCTCCTCCCTAAGCTTGATGAGCCGCTAAAACTTAGCCTCTGCTTGTCGCTATCCCGTACCCCACGACCCGCAGCTGAATGACGGGAGTTCAATTGACCGAACTCGATATTTGCAGCCACTACGGCGTTCTGATCTGACCAAAGGGCACATCCTTTACATATCACGCTTCCACCAACGGACAGTTGAGGAAACAAGGAGATGACAGGATCTCTCTCGTCGGGGTGCACTATTTGATCTCTAGTCAGCTCCACTGCCTGATCATACTCTTCATTCAAGTCCCAGTCCTGTTCCTCGATACCGTTGAAGCCCCTATTTTCTGGATCGTTTAAAACCCTCCCCTTCGATGCGCTTCTCTGAACAGACCTCCACAGCTGCACGGCCTCTGTTAAGAGCTTTCTCAAGGCGGATTGAAACCCTTCTCGAGCAGCCGGAGCAAAAAGCAATGGATCAAGAAGTTTAACAACTTCCTTTGTTGTAATTTCCACAAGACTAACAATAGTCTCCTGCTCGTCGGATTCGTACGCAGCAAGCAATTGCAGACGGAAAATGGCCTCTTTGCAGGGATTGCTTTCGTCAAGGCGCGTCAATACATCGTTTATAACTGCTCGGGAAGGACTTGATTCAGGCAGGTAGTATTCTTTGAAGATATGAACGCACAGCTTATCCGCTATGATTTTCTCTGCCGTCGCCATACGGAGGCACTGAGCTGCAATGGAGTTGGATAAGGTGATTTTTTTAGGCGCGGCCCTAATGAAGCCAGAGCTTTCCAGCTCCTTCCAAATATCAATCTACATGCCGGTAAGCATAAAAGAGAAGGTGTGAATATTTTTAGACAATTTTTACCAAAATTAAGTCCTGCGGCAGTGGGGTGCGAAAGAACCTTTTTGCGATGCTATGACATTCGACCGCCAAATCACGAAACTTGGTGGCTCTATGAACGTGTTAGAACTACTTAGCACACCAGGAGGATTACTCACAAGTCTTCGTGGTTCGGGTACTCTAACCCCAGCTCACTCCTCAGTGTTTCCAATTCAGCCTGGGCGGATTCAAGATCCCTGAAGGTCCCTTTCAACTCTCTGTCCTTCGAGTTTAGCTCTCTCTTGGTCGTTCTCAGATTATTCTTCGTCTCTTCTAAGGAATTCTGGTGATTAGACAACTGATGTTGTAGATTTTCATTGCTAGCTTCAGAAGATTCCGCTCTCTGATTTGCTTGTTTAAGCTCCAGCTGTAGTTGAGCCACCCGGTTCTCAAGATCCTTTTGCGTAGTCATCCCGGTATCCCAGGATTTGTACCTCTTCTCAAACGCTTTGAATAGCGTCTTGTTTTCGGTCTCAAGTGCTGAGATCTTTTCCGCCGTGCTCGATCGGAGCGAGTTGATCTCCTGCGTCTTAGCTGACCGAAGTGCAACAAGCTCTTCCACTTTCGCGTTCAGTTCTTGATTCTTCAACAATAGTTGTTGTTCTAGCTCTTTCTTGGTGTCGAGAAGCTGATCGTAATCACCAACTTCTTTTTCACTAAAGATCTCCTTCCCAAGAGCTAGAAAATCTTTCAATCGAGAAGCTCGTTTTGGTTTAACAGGAGCTTTGGGAGAGCCATTTGTGCCGTTGGTCGCATTCATGTTTGTGTCGGTAGAGTAGTGTGAGCTACATTCGTGTCAGCACGCTCGCGTTGAACTGACCAACCAAACCGTGGAGATAAGGAGATAAATGCTTGGAAAAGGTAGTGTTGCCCTTACAATGAGTTTGAAATTTGCGTGGTTTGACCAAGTTGGCATGAAATTGCGTTCGAAAGAGGAGTTCGTATGATTTGTATGATCCGCAAAAGTCTACTGTTTTCCCTCGAGCACACAAGACCGATCTAATCCTGCATAATTATGCCTCTGCACCAGAGAACCTGGGTGGAATGACTATGCATCCCACGAAATGCGTTCCGAATCACATTTTTCAGAGTGAGAAATATGACAATTATCACCGCAGCCTTGTCTCTAGATAGCACACGCGCCAATGATAGCGAGGCTCTGGTTCAGTTGGAGCGTGTCACCTTGGTTAAGCAATAGTTGAGGCTATGAGTGCGGGGTCGCGTTCTGTTGTGTGCATACTGCTGTGTAATGAATTGAATCTCACATGTGAGCGTTTTGCTGGGAATCGAGCTTGAGCTGCGGCAACAACCAAAAAGAGACTGAGAGATCATCCAACCCACCCAGAACCCGAGCATGACATCCAATGCTGGTCGCAGTTGGCTAGAATCCAATGCAGCCATAGTGACTAGAGAGTCATAATTTGTTAGGCGGCGCCCCGCCGGCAGTGAGGGCTCCTATTTGTCGTCTACTCACTCAGGATGCGTTGTAAGTGTTGGAATGCTGGAGAGGGAGACCGGTTAGCCTCAGTGATCGCCAACCTCTGTTCGCATCTAAGGTGAAGCTAGAAATGCTCGCCTGAGCAAGGCTTACCTTTCATGGCTCGCCACGTCTCCCCCACAACCCTCAACGATAAGCTCTTCTTGACGGATTGGGTTTGCCCTATATCATTCTCAAGCCGCTTGGTATTGGGCCGCAAGAGGACCGTTCAATCATCGTGTTCGATTTAGTCAGGGCGCCACCTTATCACGTTGCATTATTGCTGATTAGGAATCAGGCCATTGCGATGGTTCTAGACGTTCAACTGATAAAGTCTGGTTTACGGCCTCAGGCATAATCAGACCTCTTCGGGCAAGGATTCAGTCACGTGGTGTAGAGAAAAAGGTGCAACCCAAATTCTATTATGCTGGATCCGTATACTTTTTTAAATCGAAATTATATTAAATGCTCGATGCGTTAGAGAATGCGCACTATAAATTGTTACATAATCACTAACAACCACTTATCTTTCGTTCTGTTGTACATCACGATTTCTACGAAATAGTGTTGACTTGCCAGATTAAAACAGGGACATCAAGAACAGGAACATCCGGAATAGGAATAGCTACGACACAACCACCTCAACAAGCCTTCCATTGTAGGCCACACATCTCAACTCCATCAAGAGCATGTGTTTCATTATTACTTTCCACCTTCAAGAATCTTGTTAAGGACATTCCAGTGAGCCAAGTCTCTAGTCGCAATCGCATCCTCGAGGCTATCATGCCCTTTTCTTCCAGCAGTTTGTATTTCCCTCCTCAACCTCTCCCACGTCAGAGTCTTCAACGAAAGTGCCCCTGACCCTTTTACTTTCTTCTTAGGCTTCCCTTTATGTTGCTGAGCCTCTCGCACTTCATCCACATCCCCAGACGGTGATGTTAGACTTTCGAGTGGTTTTAGTGCTGAGTAAGCACTGCAATGGATATAATGTCCCCGCACCTAGCTAGATCTTTAAAATCAGACCATCAAGTCCATCGAATATATCACTCAAATTGACAGGTGAGCTTTGAGTCCGAGGCACTTCTCCGCACTCAGCCTTCTCTTTCACTTCTTTCGCCTTCTTCTTCTCCCATTCAATCAGCCACGTATCTACCACAACAGTATGTATCCATCTCATCGCCGTCAAATCATTATGAGCCGAATGACCCACAACGACGGTATACGGTCCGATAAATCTCCAGATCGCCTCTCTTGCCCTCTTCTTCCCCATCAAACATTGTCCTAGTGCAAGAGCATTCTCCATCTCTTTTCTCGTGACCCCAGAGAAGCGTGTATTGTAATGCTCCATAGCGACATCGGGATACACCAGTTTGTCAACCAGGACTTCCGATGAGAAATAGTCGATGAGGGTCACGCGGATAAGTTCCGAGTCTCCTGATTTGGCGGTTCCCATTTCGCAGTCGATGGCGACTGCGTCTCGGATTTGGTGAGAGGTATATGCACTAGGAGTTGGGTGGAATTTCCAGAGGCTTTCGAGCTGGCCTGGCGGGTAGGCGCGTGCGGCGTGGTACTCGGCTGCTTGGCAGGGGTCTGAGGATACATGTTTACGGCAGCATGACCATACCTAGACGATCGCAATGTCAGCGGTGGTACTTCATCTGGAGGATAAATGGGTGAATAAAAGGCAGAGGGTTGTGGATTCAGAGATAGAGGAATACGACGCACCTTATATGTGACAATACCATCATGGAACCTGCAACGGACTACAGGCTCGCGAATCGGAGTTGGAGTCAATGTCAAGCTCTGAACATCCTCTCTTGTAACAGATGCTCCACGCTCTCCCATCGAAGATAGACCATCTTCCATAAAAGGGCTTTCATCTTCTTTATCTTCGGCCTGTTGATTATCCGCTACCTCGTCTCCTTTCCCACCCGGTAGCGATTGTCCTCTACCTTTCTTCTTGCCTTTACCACCCACTCTCCCTTTCAGAATGGCTACAAAACAAATTGTCAACAGCCATCCACGACTCTCAGTCTAGCAAACTCACTCTTTCCACACCTCTCGCATCTCTTCTTTCTCTCTATCGCACTTTCAGACAGAGGCTGCAAGACGTATCCCGTTTCCTCGAGCGCTGTCTTCGAGGCGACAAAGCTTCGAAGTCGTTGCATATATTCCAAGCTATAGTCCGAAGTTCCTACAGAAACTGAAATCGCTGAATTAGTATCGATATTTATCTCTGATGAGAAACGAGTATCAATTCCTGGAGTTTCCGCAAGTACCGGGAGGGATGCAGATGGCTCGATAGGATTGAGAATGGGTGTATTCGTAAAATGCGATGTTTGGAATCCTATGGTGTTAAGTGGCTCAAATGGGGGAGAACTGGAATTGGCCGTAGAGTGTTTCGCTGCCTTTCGAGTTCTATGCGGAGGACTGCTATTAAGGCTTGCTGGAGGAGGTATCGCGTGGTACGAGATCTGTGCAGAGCCGGAGGAGGAAAAGGGTTTATTGGTCGTTGATGAAAGTCCAATACCAGGAGCATCACGGCTAGCTGATTGTTTTGGCATTCGAGGGACATTGGAACTCGATTGGTTTGCAACTGACTGTTGTGATGGACAGGGCTGCGAAGAGGACCTAGGTTTGTCGTTTGCGGACTTCCTCTGTTTTTTTGCCATGACTCTTAACTGTTCTTAGGTATTCAGAAGAGGGGTCAGCCACTGTAAGTTGAAGTTATTGCTCCCTCGTTGGAGAGATGGAATGAAGATGTTGTATAAGACTTCGACAAACGGGCGGGCAGATATGACACGGATGATATTTGAGGTGGTATGACCACGCGGCACCAATCAGTGATAGTCTTCGGATATCAACGAGACAAGCCAACGACCAACGCAATTGTCGCCTTCCGAATAACCTTGGCAAATGACGATAGAGCGATGAGGCAGCTGCGCGTATCGCATAGTTGAGACGTGAGATTGTGTAGGGTAGTTGAAGGGATCCAATTATATCCTCCCCCGCCACATTTAGGCACCGACATTCTTTCAATTCTCAAAAGATACATTTCCGAGAAAGGATGTACATCGCCCTTGATTATCTCCCTTGATCGCCTCTTTCATCCGCTACATCTATGACCACTGACCGTCGCCGACACTCGACCCGATCAAGAATCTATTCACAACACACAACCTAGATCTTGTACTCAAAATACTTGAGGTTCTCGCAGGATATGAAGGTGAAGATGAAGTAGGCGGTAGTTGGAGGAAAGTATGGTCTGTTGTTAAGAGATTCCGCAGGGTGCTCTAAACAGCCCACTAGGAAACAAGGACTTGGGTGCTACAATGGTGGGAGAGCTTCGTGTTGTTGGAGGGTTCTGGATTGTCTAATATGGAGGGTGTTGATGTGGAGGATGCTTGATGTGGACGATGTATTGTATCCTGCCGCCAAGCCCCCCAAGACTCTTCAAATGACAGATTCGAGTCTGTCCAAGCACTACCCTCGTCTTGCAGTATTGCGGCCATTATTTGCTTTGCATCTCTTCCGCTAGCCTGGTGCTTACCTTCGGGTTGTAAGCCAGCTATTCTCGCCATTTATAATCGCCGATGGACTTCAGGAGAGTCACTATGATAACCTGAGGGTGCTGCAGTGCTCCTTTCGTATTGAAGCTGATATCCTAGTAGTCTTACTACTCTGCTGGTGTCTGGGGGTTCCGTAGAGGCGACATTGCACGAAGGCAGTGCTGCAGTCGAGAACGGGCTTGGATAGGCAGGCTTCGTGGAGCCAGCGACTCGTCCAAAAGCCCTCTACACGCCCAGCTTTCATCGTCTCATCATTGCTGAATTCGCTACCCCCCATACTTGCTTCAGCAAGCTTCTGTGTATATCGTACTTGGGCCGCGGAAACTCTCCAGGAAATACCCAGTCACCATTTTCAAAAACCTCAGGGATTGCATGTTGCACAATCCAACCGACCCATAATCGTCTTAGAGGTGAGCGGGGCAGCGAATTTTCGTATATGAATGGCATGAGCGAAAGGGGTACGGCTCTGGTACTGTCGCGTTTGAAGGTTAAAGCGTAAAGAAGTGGTTGTTGAACCGACGACACCTGAAGATAATCTGCAAGAAAAAAGAACTTACACAGTAAAACCAAACCTCTCCAAGCCCAACCACCATTATGGCTCGGCCCTTCCGCCGGCGCGAGGCTTACCAAGTGGAAAGCGACGTAGCTCCAGTTTTTACATTCTATAGTTAAATATAGCCTTCGACTTACCGAGATTTTTCGATTAATATAAGATTACTAAACAAATTACAAGGTACGGAAAGAACAATTTCAATAAATGTAGTACAAAAAATATTTATTTATTTATTTATTTATTTATTTATTTAATTTTAAATTCAAAAATGGAAAATTTTCAATAATAAATAAAACGAATATATTTACGTTTGTTTATAAATTTTTAAAACTTTGAAATATTAATAAATTCAATTAAAACTATTATTTTAATTAGAATATTATATTTTTATAATTATTGAAGTTTTACTACAAAGCTATAATAATCTGATTCTACTTTTATTTTATTTTCAAATATGCTTAACCTCAAGCGGAGGCACAGTACGGAGATACTTTATGGCGCTTTTAACATTTCTTAATTCACTCACGATTAAAATTTTATTGCTTTCGGTAGATGAGGAAGAATCTACGATCAACCTCAATTTTTCATATCTGGGTAATCGGAGGCTGCGCCTTCAAGGCAATTCTAGGAGGCACTTTCATCGCGGCTAAATCCTTTGGCAAGTCAGCCTCAATCAAATGAATGCTGGATACTTAAGCATTACTCTCCGGAAAATTCACGCCTAACGCCTCACGCACCGCAATGTATCGTTTCTTTCACACGAGTCGTTGAGTTCATCCTATACCTGAACGTCGGTCTAGAGGATTTATATTTGGCAAAGTGGGATGTTCAAATATCAACTGAACATCGAGCAATGTCCCTGCGCGGCTTCTGTTCTGGGTAGTGATGTCGCTTTAAGACGATGATGACCGTTTGTTCGAGGTGCTAAACAGAGTCGATAAGTTGTAATTTGAATTAAGCTCAGACTCCCTGGGAAGAAGGGTTAGAAAGATCTGATTTGAAGCAATTAGATGGAAGAAAACTCGTAGATTTCATAATGTTGATTTCGAGTGTCCCAAAATTTCCCGAGCCCCTGAGTCGGCGGCCCCTGAAACACCGAAGCGAGCCCCTCGAACCTTAGCAAAGCTCACCATTGTAAACCACTTTGAAATTTTGTCTTGCAAAGACGTGAGAACAGATGTGAAGTTGATACATTTGGTTCAGAAGCACATTGTTCAATTGCTTCGGTAATATGGTAGAATAATTCTATCTCGAACCTACTGTATCAAAGCTGGCAAGTGTTGGCTAGTATTCGGAGTCAACGGCCGAGGCAAGGCAATTTGAAGCAATGTGGCACTTTACAGCTAGTTTGAATTCAATACAGGAAGGCAATGTCGCCGTCTTTTTTCCTCTAACGATTTTCTTGTTTTCGAATAATAGAATAAACAATGCACAAAGGACTTGGAGAAGAGCAACATCACTATTTTATTATTTCCGCGAAACAGGAGAACTTGCATTCCATGAACGGATCAAAAAATTGGACGTAAGTAGCTCGATGATGTCCATTCCCACCGCAGTGTGAAGAAAGTGGCGTGGAAGGCCTGAAACTGGAATGGAATTTCTAGCACGTTGGCGGACGACATGCTCAGTGACATTGATTAGAAGTATGATGTGGGAGGCCTCGGGTTACTAATATGGCCAGGTGGCGATAACATTCAAGGCTGGCAAGATTCGTGTCCATAGAAATCGGGCGTCCATATTAGTGAGTTAGGAGGCCTCACTTTAGTTCGGCTATGCTTCCATTCAGGTCTTCTACTTGGTGCTTGGGGGAAATAACCCATGCCCCGCCTTGATCTATAGATGCCACAACAAGGGGTACTGACTAATAAGGCTGCTAGAACCCAAGGTTTTGTGGGGGCGAACCTGCTAGAAACACACTTCAGGGTAGGGTTTTTTTTTATCCTGCATACAAGCTGCGCGTCCGCATCCGAAATTCAGTGGAGGCCTCACCACGATTTACGGTGCATATAATGTCACTTTCGCCCATACCGTTTTCTCCTGCGCAGCAACAATTCATTGTATCTAAGAGAGTTTACTACCCATTTTGGAAGCCGCTTGGCGGCCTCCTACTATCCAAGGTCTCGACGCCTTGGTTTTCTCGGCTGAGAAGCCACTTTTTGTTTTGCAGAAGTCCGCCGCGCGGACGGCGGACTCTGCGCGGGCGTCGAGAAGATCCATCAGAACTTGCCCGAGATCATGTACGGAGATCGCGGCATAAAGTGACTGGATTACAGGGCATAATTTTGTGCATGCACTATAAGGCCCTGTAAGCCACTTTTCGATTGGAATAATCACCGTCAAAGGCTCTTGTTTTTGAGAATATATTCATTATTTAGTACACAGCGAGCTTCTTTTTACTTTTCTTTTTTCTCTTTTTATACTTATTGCCTCTTTTTAAGCGGATGATTTTTTTAATGTGATAAGAGATCCTTTCAATTTACTCTTGAATTATACTTTGAGACAAATCAGTTCAATACTTTTTTTATTTAGCTCTCAATTTCACTTTGCTACTAGTAGCACTTTTTTTAGTAGTCTCTTTCTTCATCTAGAACTAATACTACTCAATTATATTTAAGTTTGAAGAGTTAATTGGTCAGATTATTTTTATGATTTACTACAAATTATAAACTTTTTATTAATATTTAAAAGTATAAGTAAAAGTATTATTCTTTTGAATTTGAGTATTTAATTTGCTTTTTTTATATTTAATTGCAAAAAGCAAAAACTTCTTAATTAGAATATGCTTCTAATATTTGTACTAATTGATACTATTGCGTTTAGTTTTCACTACAAATATCTCATTCTTTTTATTATGAACTCACTTTTTTCTCTTATTACTAGGCCTTTTTTTATGCTCTTTAATCTAGTTTTCTAATTACTTTTTTTGTGCTGTTTTTTACTTTTTTTTGTTTGTAGATTCAATTTTAGCGTTTCTAGCGTTCAAATCAATTTTTTTCTCAGTTCTCTCAACAATTGTTTCTTTTTTTTAGTAGTAATAAGGCCTTTTTTTATCGTAGTTAAATGAGCTTTAGAATATGAACTTAAAGAAGCCTTTTTATCTTCTTTTGATTATATGTTTGTAGAAAGTTTTATACGATTTTTTTTACATTCTTTTTTTCTTTTTTACAGCTTTTAATTGAACTAAAATTTCATTTATAAAAATGATATTTTTTTATTTTTTTAAATTCTAATTTTTTCTTTTTTAAATACTAAATAAGTTTTTGCTTTTTACTCAATTTAATCAAACTTAGTTTGACTATTAATTTGCATTGATTATAATTTTTTGCTTTCAAGATTTTCTATGCAATTTTAGATGTTACGTGATAGTCTCGTTTTTTTATTTTTTTTGAGATTTTTTTACAAGAGAAATCGCGAATTATTAAATTCTTAGTGAAAATTTGTAAAATGTAAACAATTACTTTATTTGAAATTGCTAATCGATTAAATCTAGAAGTATTAGTCATATAGTGAGTCTCAAGAATCATTTGATAGTTTTTAGAAGTCTTAAAAATCTACTTTTTTTCTCTAGTTATTACTTGAAGAGTGTATAATCGGTTTTTGTTTATTCTAGTAATTTTTGTAATTCTAGTCATTGGAGCACCGTTACTTAGTATAGTAATTGCTTTAATTCTGGTTTCAATAGTGTGTTCTTTGGTGCTTGGTTGATAAGCAAAGGAAAGTAATAGTAGTAGAAGTTTGACGCTAAAGAAAATAGAAAGTAGAAAGACTAAAACAACGAGCGACGATAGTAAAATAAAAATATATTTTTATTTTTTATTTTTATTATCAATATTTGATAATTCGTACTATTCATTTTTATTATTCTCTCTAATAGCATTTTCTTCTTTTTTTCTTTCTTTAAAACAAGAGTTTAAATTAGAGAGTTCTAATTTATTATCAGATAAATTATAGTCTAAATAATCAAAAAATGAAATATAAAGTATAGATTGAATTAGAGCTATAATAGACAAAAGTACTTGAGTACACATAGAAAACTGAGTGAGAATTGATGTATTATCGTTCAAAAAACTTTTTTTTTAACTCTCACTACTTTACGGTACTTACCGCTCTTTTTCTTGCAGACTGATTAGTCTCACTAAACTCCCCGCGTTTTCAGCGCTCGAGCGCTGAGATTTAGAGCCTCAGGCTCTATTGTTACAAGGGGGAATGGTCTAATAGAGAGTCATAATACAAAGAAGCCACAGGGGACGTGCTTACAGGGCATCTTATAGGGTCTTTAAGGGAACTGTCGGATAAGAGTCCCTAATTAGGCCAGCTGACAGGCCCTCTCCAGTGGACCATGATAATAAGGCCTTGTAATCCAGTCACTTTATGCCGCGATCTCCGTACGGGAGCTAGTTCATTGGGACGGACATTTGCATCGCGAAAGTCTCGACCCCCTCGATACTCCTTGGTTCCCGTTTGACTTTACTTTGAATTATCTATCTTCCAGCGATCCTCTTTTCTTCGAAGCTGCAGCCGGACTGCAGCCTGATAATATTTCCCCAATTCTCCTCTCCGAACAGCTACCCGATAATACCAATTCACTTGTTGCTCCTTCCGAAAAGGCCGAGTCCACTGTGGACGCAACACCATCGAGTCATCCTGCTTCTCCCGATCCTGCAGCTTTAATAGCACCAATTTCAACAATTGAATGCACCTGGCCATCATGTACCAAATCCTTTGCGTCCATGACAGAGTATAAGTAAACCTCTCATGCCTCCTTAACTACACACATTTCCTAATAAGCTTTCAGTCACCACTTCAAGAATCACTCCAAGCCCTTTACCTGCCCACATTGTCCGGCTCGCCACGCTACGAAACGTCATCTCGACCGACATATCAACGAGCGCCACAGCCATGATGAGAAGTACTACTGTCCCATACAAAACTGCAAACGGTCACGCATGGGTGGACAACCATTTCTTCGGGTAGAAAACTGCAGGAGACACGTGATCAAGGTTCACAAAAATGAAGGACACGATGGAGCTAATGTGAGAGGGCTAGATATGGATGAAGCGACCAAAAAGATTCGAGAGGCGAGGAAAGTAGGCAAAAGGTCTCATGAATGAACGAATCTTTTTGGAGTTTTATGCACTTGATTTAGGTTTTGAACGCTAATTTTCTCCTGATGTTCGATTTCCAACTTTTAAGTGCAAAGCTTTTCTGCTCCTTTTGGTAAGTTTTTACACTTTTAGTTATCTTTTCTCAGCGCCCTTTGTTTTGCAGGACGCTGAAGCAAGGCACATGAACCCGCTGTTGTTAGCCAAAGATCACAGCTTCGGCGGCCTGCCAGTGGAAGAGGTGATACCTCCGTCCACCACAACCTTTTGTCCCGTGATATACTTCGCCTCATCTGAGCACAAAAACAGTGCTGCGTTCGCCACATCCCATGCGTCACCCATCCTTGTCATCGGTACCTGTTGATTTCTTATCTTCATGAACTCTTCACTTCCATCATTCTTCGCATATCTCTCCACCATTGCCTTCGTATATGGTGTATCCATAAGTCCGGGCACAACTGTGTTCAATCTGACTCCTTTCTCCGCATAAATGACCGCCGTCGCTTTCATGAATTGCATGATTGCCGCTTTCGTTGCCGAGTATCCAACCTGTGGCTTTCCAATATATCTCATGCCAGCAATACTCGCAATGCTGACCACCGCTCCACTTCCCTGCGCCTCCATGATGGGTAACACATGGTGACACAAAAGATAGACACTCTTGAGATTCAGCTCCACCTGGGAATCCCAAACTTCCTCCGACATCGTCGCCGGACAACCAGGCTCTGATCTTCCGACATTGTTAACCAAGATATCGATTCGACCATGCTTCTCCATGCAAGCATCAATCAATGCCTTGACTAATGCTGAAGATGTAACGTCCGTCTCCATTACATCACAAACGCCTCCTTCCTTCTCATCCTGTTCTTCATCACTATCGCCGACTCCAAACTCCTATTCCCACCAAATACCTTCCAACCCTGTCTCGCAAACAACACCGCAATCGCAGCCCCTATTCCCCAAACCCCACTCTCGCTATCAGCTTGTCCGAGACCGGTGATCAACACCACTTTGCCATCAAGTCTGAGCATGGTCTCCTACTGAAAATGATGATATAGTGTAACTTCACTAGGAGAGTTATGTGAGTCGGAGATCAGTTGATGTTTGCTTGGGACTGGGTATTGTCAGCTGGATTGTAGGGCTGAGGAGGTGAGATGAGGTCGGTTATGTGTTGACCCCTTTTGCCTCGGATGAGGTTCCGTCACGCGCGGGATTTCCGTTGCACAACATGGTGCAGGAACGGATTTTCCGGTGGCGTGGACTGTGTAACTTGAGTTTGGGTTTGTATATATCGAATGAGATGGACGTGCTCAGTTTGTCTTAGAGCTTAGTAAGTCCAGGAAGTTCCAAAAGAAACTTTTTTGAAAGCTTTGAAGTGAATCGCGGAGTTCTACCCGAACCTCTCACCCTGCGGGGCCCCACCTTTCGACTACCCTAGTGAATTAACGGCATCTCGCTCAGAATGGCGACTCACTTCACTTCTTATAAACTTCATTCGAAGGAATCCAGCCCTCCAACACGCTCATCTTCACAACGCTCACTACGACCAAGTCAACAATCAATTTCACAGGAATCGATACCCCGCAGCACAAACCTCCCTTTCTGGCCCATCACCCACCGCGAAGACCCCCAACGATCCCAACCACAACCTCTCAAAATGGAAGAACCCAAAGAATTCCAACCGCCTACAAACGGAGTCAAGAAACCAGAAAATAACGACTACGACCTTACCCAACCCCTTCAAACAGGCACCGGTCTCCGCTCCGGCCTCACCTCCTACGGCGACGCACACTTCTCCCTCTTCCTACGAAAAGTATTCATCAAAGCCCTCGGCTACTCCGAAGACTCCCTCTCTCGCCCTATCATCGGAATAATCAACACTTATTCGGCACTCAATCCTTGCCACGCAAACGTCCCCCAGCTGATCGAGGCGGTAAAGAGAGGCGTGCAGTTAAGTGGGGGATTGGCGGTCGAGTTTCCTACTATTAGTTTGCATGAGAGTTTCAGTAGTCCGACGAGTATGTTTTTGAGGAATTTGATGAGTATGGATACGGAAGAGATGATTAAGGCGCAGCCGTTGGATGCGGTGGTTATGATTGGTGGTGAGTTCTGAGCTGTTTGAGATTAAATGTGACAATAAAGTTGATGGGAAGTAGGTTGTGACAAGACGGTTCCTGCCCAATTGATGGGTGGGATTTCGGCTAATAAGCCGGTCTTGCCTCTTGTTACTGGTCCCATGATGCCGGGTAGTTATCGGGGCCAGAGACTTGGTGCTTGTACGGATTGTCGAAACAATTGGGCTGCTTTCCGAGCAGGTACTCTTGATGTTGAAGACATCGGAAATCTTAACGAGGAGCTCGCACCAACTGTAAGCATCCTCTAAAAATAATTCAAGTCATGTTATTAACATGAAACAGGCTGGTACATGCGGTGTCATGGGAACAGCAAGCACAATGGCTTGCATCACTGCAGCCCTGGGCTTCATGCCTCTCCGCGGTGCCTCAGCACCAGCCGTATCATCGGCCCGTCTTCGTATCGCTGAGGAAACTGGCACGAACGCAGTGTCTGTCGCAGCTGCTAAGCGAACTCCTCAAGAAATGCTCACCAAAGAGTCTTTCTTGAATGCCATCACCGTCCTGCAAGCCATCGGCGGTTCCACTAACGCCGTCGTCCATCTGATGGCTATCGTCAATAGACATCCCAAATTATCTGGGGAGATCACTTTACAAACCTTCGATGATATTGGAAGAAAAACCCCTCTTCTAGTCGATTTAAAGCCAAGTGGTGACAAGTAAGCCGCCCTTCTCCTCTCACCTTTGCCTCCTTCCCGACATCCTCTAGCCTCCTTATAAGCTAACACTCTAAAAGCTACATGACAGACTTCCACAACGCTGGCGGCATGCTCGCCCTCCTCCACACCCTTACGCCACTCCTCCATCTAGAAGCGATGACCATCACAGGCCAGACTTTGGGTCAAGTACTGGATGAGAATCCTTTCCGCACATTCCAGTTTTCAACAGAAATCATTCGCCCGCTCACCAACCCTCTCTATCCCTCTTCCTCCCTCGTCGTTCTATCAGGGAATCTAGCACCAAAGGGATGCGTAATGAAAGCTTCAGCTTCAAAAGATCGTCGTTTACTATCTCATTCAGGCCCAGCCGTCGTGTTTAAAAATTCCTCGGATTTAGCGATGAGAATTGATGATCCGGATCTGGATGTGACGAAAGATTCCGTGCTGGTTTTGCAAGGAATTGGTCCAATTGGGAACCCGGGGATGCCGGAGGCGGGAATGATTCCTATCCCGAGGAAGCTTTCTGGTCAAGGAGTTACAGATATGTTGAGGATTTCGGATGGGAGGATGAGTGGTACGGCAGGAGGGACGATTGTTTTGCATGTTAGTCCTGAATCTGCTGTTCCGGAGAGTGTGCTTGGGGTTGTTAGGGATGGGGATTGGATTGTTTGTGATGTCGAGAAGGGGAGTTTGAGGTTGGATATCTCGGATGAAGAGATTGAGAGGAGGATTGCCGAGCGAAAGATAGTGATGGAGAGTGACAAGGAAGGAGTGTGGAAGCAGAGGAAGGCGAGGAGGGGGTATAGGGGCCTTTATGAGCGTTGCGTCAATCAGGCCCAGGAAGGAGCTGATTTCGACTTCCTGACTGCCGCTGGACCTGGTGAGGAATAGGTGAGGAGGATTCAAGAAGAGTACGTTTGCACATTGTGACTTATGGGTGGATCGTTGAGCGTGGGAGGAATGCTCTGCGGTGGCTTTTTCATTGTCCAACATATGGGCGGGGACATTGAGCATGGGCTGGGCACTTTGCGTTGCGGTGGCTTTTTCATTCATTGACCTTTCATATCCCTGTATGCTTGACCAAATGCTTTCAACCTCCACGGGAAATCCATGTTGCCCGTGAAAATCTCCAACACCTGAATGCCTTTTGGATTCTTCATTTCTGGTAGTCTGGGAGCAGTTTCAAGCTCGGCTTTAGTGTGGACTTGGTGGGTTCTCTCTGCTCCGCCTGGGACCCCGAAGAATTCGAGCATCTGCTTGTGGTTCCAGGTTGCGATGTTGTGGTAGCCTGGCTGGTCAGCTTGTCCTGGCCAGAGTCGGGTTTCGGGAAAAGGGAGACATACCAGCATGAGGATGTATTACACAACGCTCGATCGAGTACCCGCCATTGTTGATGATGATACTAGATATGCAAATTAGCTGTCTATTTCCGAAGTCATGTTTTTGTAATGACCTACATGATCATATCTAACCCTTCCCTAACCATACTCCCCACCTCCTGGACACTCAGCTGCACCGCCCCTTCCCCAGTGATCAACGCCACCCTCCCTTTCTTTTCTACTTTTCCCTCATCTTTTATTTAACTCGCTAACTCATCCTTCTGGGCTAGAGCCCCACCAAAAGCCGCAGGGGTAGCATACCCAATACTAACCCAATGATTCTGCATCACATAAGTGATATCCCGGAACGTCGTATCTTGCAATCCAAAGTGTGTGGTCCCACCGTCCGCGAAGACGATGTCTCCATCTTGGAAGAAGTTGCCGAGGCGGGGCCAGAGGTATGATTGTGTGATACGGGGATCGTTGATATCGCTTGGTATTGGAAGCGGAGGCAGGGTAAGTGGTTGGGATTTGGGAAGTTTTGTGACATCGAGAGAGGCGAGGAGGGATGCGATGACTGTTTCGATTAGCACCGAGAGAGGGAAATTTGCGAGGATAGGAAGACTTACAAGATTTCAAATGGACACCTTCAAACACCTCTCCCTTTACAACCACCCTCGCCTCCTCAACGGCCGCTTGAACCCCGGGATACGAAAATTTCCCATTATAAATTCCTTAGAAGCACTCTTTGCTTTCCTCAATTACCGACTTCCCCATAAATGGACAAAATGTCGGAAAGCGCAACTTGTCAGCAAGCCCTCGGACAAGGGCTTTGGCACCGAATTGGAGCACGTGCGAGTCCACTAGGAGAATAGGGTTCTTCGATGAGTAGATAGCTGACAGAACTGCTTCAATTGTGGAGTTCTTAGCTTTGGTGTTTTCGATAGTCTCTGGTCGAGAGAGCAGTAGAGGTTTATCGAGGGTGGAGGTAGGAATGGGCTTGTGAACCATGTCAACTGGGACGTAGATATATACTGGTCTGGAATGGAAGTAGCATTCATGAATAACTCTCTGTGATAATGATCAGTGCATGTTAATAGTGGTTGAGAAGTGGGAGTTGGGATTCTCACGTCAATCTCTGTTCCAGCGATTCTCTCACCGTCGAGGTAACAGTGAGCAACCCGGACGGGAGCGGACATCTTCTCGTATATCTATTAGGAGGAAAAGGTCAGCAATAATTATTAATATTGGAGAGTTCTATGCAGAACTTGATCTCACACAGTGATCTGGAGAAGATCCCAATGTATGATGCATGACAGTCTTCGATTCCTGCGCCTTCTTCCCTGTCGCAGCAACGACATGGACAATCTTCACGTTCTCAGCATATGAGCCTGCGATTCCATTTATAGCAGTCAATTCTCCAACAGCCATTGTTGTCAACACTCCCCAGGACGTGATCGGCCCTGGAACCGACACTAGCGAGGTCATAGCACGACTTACAGACGCCGGGATGTCCTGATATTCTTGAGTAGCTATCAGCTGCATAAGTTACATTGAGTTCATTTGAATTGCCGGCTGCAAAGGCATGTAAGCGACTGGCACTCCAAGATCTCGTTGGTGAATTCATAAATTGACTTCGACCGGAAGAAAGGTTTACCCCAATGCAAATTCGCATCCTTCATATAATGCAGCAATTCAAGATTCATATCTCCAGGGAGTCCCATGACAGATTTCACTCCAAGCTGTCGTATCCTATCGTTATCTCATGAGCATGGATGCAAGCAGAAGGTGATGAAAAGTGGGGTACTTTTTCCACAAGAACAACCCCAACGGGATCTCCGTCCTCGAACACGAAGTAGGAACATAATTTCTCAACATCGTAGGACGAGTGACGCTTCTAACTTGAAAAGACTGGGTGAACAATGCTCACGAGATAGATGAGACGCGAGGACCTGAATGGACGATGTTGCAGACGGTCCCGATCACAGAGCTTGGCCCCCACTTGGAAGCCATCGTATCATATGCAAAAATGTGGGAAGATGAGGCTGAGATGAAGTTGAAGGAGCTTTTGAGCAAGAGGAAAGAAGGAATGAGAAGCAGATGCAGTTTTACTAGGGTTTGAGTAAGCACGCAAAATCTTGCTCAATGATAGACTGAAGAATGCGAGGAGGGAAGCTTAAGTCCGAAAATCGTGATTTTGTTGTCAGTCAAGTTGGAATAGAGAGCAAATTATGTGAAGAAGAAAGGATAGGTAGGTCCCTTTGCCTCCTTTCTTGTTGCAGCATGAGATTTCTAATACTGTGCGTTGTGGCTTGTGGATTTCGGAGGAAAAGATCGAGTGGTTTGTCGCTGTTCAGGGGCTAAGTTTGGTGGGGGGCCGAAATTGCGGGGTATTTTAGCGGGGCATCTTTCGTACGAGTATCCGTGGGTGTTGAACGTTGCTAAAACATTAGCAGAATTTGGGGTAAACGTTTATCCATGTGATGAAGTTATATACACTCCTTCAGCCTTCTCTGGCGTAAGTTTATACCTGCTTCAAGTGAAGATATAGCAGACACTATTCAATCCACATCTTTAGTCTCACTCTTTCAACAGCCTTTATCAACAACCAGCCAGCTCGGCACCAAAATGGCCACCGCCTCTTCAACACCCACATCTCCCACGCTCAACATAGCCATAATAGGTGGAGGCCTCATTGGACCCCGACACGCACAATCCGTCATCAAAAACCACAATGCTAACCTCCTCGCCCTCGTGGACCCTGCACCTCACGGTCCCGAAACAGCAGCATCTCTCCAAACCATACATTACCCCTCCATCGCCTCTCTCTTATCTTCTTCATCTCCGAAACCTGATGGAGCAATAATCTGCACCCCAAACAGCACTCATGTCCCCATCGCTTTGGAGTTGATTGGCCATAGAATTCCTATCTTGGTCGAGAAACCCATCTCAACTTCAATCTCTTCAGGCCTAAAACTCATCTCAGCAGCAAAAGCCGCGAACGTGAAAGTGCTAGTCGGCCACCATAGACGATTCAACCCCTACCTCCTATCCGCCAAATCCTGCCTCTCTTCCAACACCTTAGGCCGCATAATCGCCGTCCAAGGCTCCTGGTGTCTAAAGAAAACAGATTCATATTTCGACGGAGTTGGAGAATGGAGAAAGAGCGCAAAAGATGGAGGTGTAGTCCTTATAAACCTAATCCACGAAGTAGATCTCTTGCAATACCTCCTCGGGAAAATCGTTTGGGTGATGGCTATCCCGAGTACGAAAACGAGAGACTTTGATGCAGAAGAGGGAGCGGCGGTATTGTTGAGGTTTGAAAGTGGTGTTGTGGGGACGTTTGTGCTTAGTGATAATGTACCGAGTCCCTGGAATTTCGAGATGGGAACGGGTGAGAACCCGTTGATTCCGAAGGTTGAGAAGGAGGATGGTGCCGGTGGGTTTTATAGGATTATGGGGACGGAAGGGAGCTTGAGCGTTCCGGATCTTACGGTTTGGAAAGGTGATTGGTGGGAGGGGATAAAAAGAGAGGTTCTGACGGTGGACAAGGATGCGGTGCCGTTCGATAAACAGATTGAGCATTTTGTTGGTGTGGTGAGAGGGGATGTGGAGCCGAGGTGTAGTGGTGAGGAGGCGTTGAGGGCTATGGTTGTTTGTGAAGCCGTCAAGAAGTCTATGAGTTCTGGGAAGGCGATCAAGATTTTAGGGTTTGAAATAAAATCCGTATTATGAGATGATGAGATAGATCTATTGTTACATTATGTGCGTACAGAAAAGTACTGGTGACTGATGTGCCTATTTGGGGTTCTCAAATCTGGCTCGAGTCCTGGAGATTATGCTCTCCCCTCTCCTGCTACTCGACATTGAGCGGATCGGACTTGGGATCCCGCTAGGCCTTATCTCTCGGCTTTGTCTCTTCTCCCAACTTCCTGTCATCGACCTCGTCGGCGCTGGCATCGGAGCATGGTAATTATACGGGTCGAATTCCGTCTGGGTAGGCAAAGGTGAAGCCGCCTTGTTCAATTCTTGGTGATGGGATTCGAAAGCCCCGAAATCGACTTCTACTTCGTGGTGAGAGGTAGCAGCTGAGTCGTGCCATGATGACTGATGAATGAGAGGTTCGGCGACAGCGCGTTGAATGTGGCGGATGGGGCTAGGATGTTCGTCGTCTGTGGGCGTGACCGGCGATGAGTCGTCGACGTTTGAGGTTTCGAGTGATGAGTAACTTCCGTTTCCAACAAAGTTTGTGACGATGGGAACATTGTCCTTCACTCTATTTAGTAAGCTTGCAAAAGCTCCTGGGCCGAAGGATCGTCTCGAGATAGCAGGTGGTCGTTCAACAGGTCTTTCTGGCGTTTGGAAACTGGTTCTCGGGCTGGATTTCTGGAAACTACTTGGAGGAAACGAACCGAAGTCTTCGTAGTCAGAGTGGTCTGACTCTGCGAAGAAGTCACCGGTCTCGAGAGGTGAGACGAAACCATTTTGGTCGATTTGGTGGGGGACAGTCGTTGCGCCTTCGGTGTGGAAGACGAGAATACCGTGGCTGCCTTGCATGGTGTCGAGTTGAGCTTGGTCGATCCAGTAGGTTGGTGGGTTTGGTTGTGAGGCTTGAGCGATAGGAGAGATCGCGTTGTCGGAGGGGGATGACCATGGCTGTTGCTCTGCTTCTTCGTCTTTGAGATGGGAGATGGCGTGAGCCAATGATACTTCTCCGATGTGGTCGATGTGGTCTGGGGCTGAGAGTTTGGCGACATCCACAGAGGCTCCATTTGCATCGAACGACATAGCGCCATGAGTTCCGTGAATTAGTTGAAGTCTCGATTGGTCCGCAGTCCAGTATGGTCGAGTTCGCATGATAACCTCCAATGAGGCACCACTGTCATTGAAAGATAAAATACCGTGGACACCCTTCACTTCGTGCAAAGTGCTCTGGTCCACACTGAGATATGCGTCGGGCCTTGATATCACCAAAGCAGAGCCCTTGGAGCTGAAGTTCAATCGCGCATTCGCTCCTCGTACTACTAGAAGTCTGCTCTGGTCTGCTGTCCAGTACGGATTTGGTCTTTTCACCTGTATAGAGGTATCGCGTGATCCAAACGCTAATTGTCCGTGAGTCCCTATGACTATGTCTAGAGTCCTCTGGTTGGCGGTCCAGTATGGGTCTGGTCGTATAACTTGGAGAGATGCTCCATTCCTTCCAAAGCGTAGCCTTCCATGCATACCAATCACATCTTCCAAAGAGCTCTGATCAACAGTCCAATAAGGATCGGGTCGGACTACTGCTAGAGAAGCACCATTCTCGCTGAAGGATAGCCGTCCATTGGTGCCTTTCACCACAGCAAGTGAGCGTTGGTCTGCGGTCCAATAAGGATTCGGCCTGACAATCTCAAGAGAGGCGCCCTCTGAGCTGAAACGTAGACGCCCATGAGTCCCTCTGACAATATTAAGTGAGAACTGGTTCCGTGTCCAGTAAGGGTCAGGTCGAACAATTTGCAAAGAAGCGCCTCTCGCGTTGAAGACCAGTTTGCCGTTCGTTCCTCGCACCTCGGAAAGTGTGGTTTGGTCTGCTTTCCAATACGGGTCTGGTCGAACAATCCTCAACGAAGCTCCCCTTGAGTCGAAGGCCAAGCGTCCATTAACCCCAAGAACTTCGGTGAGTGAGGCCTGATTTGCGGTCCAATATGGATCTGGCCTCACTACTTCCATGGAAGCAGTCCCATCAGAGAAAGTGAGTCTTCCATGATCGCCTCGCGCAAGAGACAGCGTGCTTTGATCCGCCCAATAAGGGTTCGCCATGCATGGCAGTAATGAAGCATCAATTCCGTCAAACTCAAGTCTGCCATGAGTACCCTTCACCACAGCCAGCCTCGCTTGATCCGCCCTCCAATATGGATTCTGTTTGACTGTTTCGATCGAATCTCCGCGCGGATTGAAAGCTAGTCTCCCATCGGAACGGTTCACCAAATCGAGTGCGACTTGACTTCCAATCCAGTACAGATTCTCTCCAACGACCTTGACTGAGGCACCCTTGGTGTTGAATGTAAGCCTTCCGTGTGAACCTCGGACTAGGGATAGAGAGCGTTGATTCGCCCAGTACGCATTATTTGTCTTTGCTTCGAGAGATGCACCTTTGGCTCTGAAAGCTAGGGTCCCGTGCGCTCCTCTAACGATGGCAAGGGTAGACTGGTCAACCCAGTATGCATCTCCCTTCGTCACCTTCACTTGCGGCTGGACATTTCCTATCTTGACTTCGAGAGCAGCGCCTTTTCCGTCGAATGCTAGGCTTCCGTATACACCTCTGACAATGGCGAGTGTAGATTGATCCGCCCAGTAGGCACCTTGCCTAACAGCCTTCGAAATAGAAGCATCCCTAGATGTCGATCTTCTCTGCTCTCCTCTGAAGATAGCAAGTCCCAACTGTGACTCCCAATAAACACTTGGTGTAACAGCCTTGAGAGTGGCCCCGGATTGGCTATAGCTCAGTCTTGCGTGCGACCCAGTGACGAGCAACAAAGATGCTTGATCAACCCAGTACGGATCAGATCGGACAGTCTTGAGGGCTGCTCCGTTCTCAGAAAACTGAAGTCGTGCGTGATGGCCTCTCACAATCAAGAGCGATGCTTGATCTACCCAATATGGATCGGATCTCACGGCCTTGAGAGCGGCTCCCCTATCCGTGAAAGACAATCGTGCATAATCACCTCTAGCGACTGAGAGGGATGCTTGGTCTACCCAGTAAGGATCAGGTCTGACAATTTTGAGGGAAGCTCCGCTGTTGGTGAAGGCGAGGCAAGCGTGATGTTCTGTAACTATGGAGAGAGTTGATTGGTCGACCCAATACGGGTCTGGTCGAACAACTTTGAGAGACGAGCCGTTCTCTGTAAAGTTTAGTATTCCATGGCTGCCTCGGACAATAGCCAGACTGGCTTGATCTATCCAATATGGGTCCCGCCTGACGATCTTGAGCTCCGCATTGTTCCCGGAAAATTCAAGCCTCCCATGATCCCCTCTCACAACTGCAAGAGATGCCTGGTCTCTCCAGTACATGTTCGGGTTGACCATCATCACTGCCGATTTGTCCCCAGAGAAATGAAGCATTCCGTGGCTGCCCCTGACGATTTCCAGTTTGGCCTGGTTCGTCCAGTACGGGTTGGCTAGAGGAGCAACGACAGCCCTTAAAGAGGCGCCGCGTGTATGAAAAGAGAGTATCCCGTGGCTTCCCTTCACAGGGTCCAACATCTCCTGGTCCGCTTCCCAATACAAATGAGCCCCCGAATGCGAATGCTTTTCGTGAGCCGCATGGACAAGCTCCTCGAGAGCAGGGTGACGAATATCGTACTTCTCGCCAACGACTTCGACTACTTCTCTTGGCGCAACTGGAACTGGTGCAGCAACAGATCTCTCCGTGCCATGATTCATCGTCGCGCTGCCAAGGCCGTTTGGTACTCGAGACGTTGGTACTGAGGTTCTGATGCGTCCGGGCGTGTGAGACGTGGGGTCTGGAGATGGAATGCTTCGGGTGTTGTTGTGAGGATGGCCTCGTTGAGGGGCTTTGTCTGCTGCGAACCAGACTTTCTCTGGTGGGATAGCTCGTGAGGTAGCTCGTTGTCGGATTGGTTGATTGCTGAGTTCTGTTTGATTAGGAACGAAAGTTTGAGCTGCTAATAAAGTTGCAGCACCTGCTTCAAACATGGAGGTTGCGTCGAGCTTTGAAAAGGATTTTTCGACTTGATTTGGGGCCTGAGATAGAGGTTCGGGTGTAGGAAGTTCGCGAGAGACTGGCGTCCGGGTCTTGGAGTGACTCGACGTATGAGAAACATCTTCGATGTCTCCGAGATCGGTGTAGTTGAAAGGATGGCCAACCGGAGAGGTGACGATTTCCTTTCGGATCTGAACGCATTCCATATCTGCACCCCCTTCTCGGAATACCAATCTAGCCCAAGCTCCACCGCCAATTTCAAGCTTGGATTGATCGACCCAAGTTGGTAGAAGTGAGTGTTTCTGTACGTTGAGACCGGAGGGGGCTCCTTTTGCCTCCATTGCTGGTGGTGAAGCTTGTCTCGGTCTGGGAGATTCGACCAGAGACATTTCCGCACCTTCCCCTTGGAAGTTCAATAAGCCATGCGAGCCGCGGACAACTGGTAATGTGGATTGATCAATCCATGTTGGGAGATGATTGTGCTTGGGTCCGTCGTAGATGTATTTAGTAGGACTCGATTTGGTGAGGGCGTCGAGCGTTGCAGAATGGGACTGCGCTGGGAGCTCTCCCGCTACCTCCCTGGCAACTGGCGTCTCTGGAGGGCTCGGTTCACGAATGCTGGATAACGTTGATTTGCGCTGGATGTGGCATTTCCCTCCTGCTAACATTGCTGCAACGTCCGCGGCGAGTGGAGTGTTAGAATATCGTTTGGAACCTCTTCGGAATGATGCTGGACGTGGAGCTCTCATTTTGGCGTCCATCATGGCACTGATAGCCTGGAGAAGAGTGTCAGCCATATATTACTTGCAGATGCAATCCGAATACCCACCTGCCGCTTTTCTTCAAGATGTGCCAATTCTCTCTGGCTCTCCTCGACCTTCTTTTCCATTTCCTCTTCCAATCGCTCCATCTGGACCTCGAAGTCGTCATACAGGCTGTTCTCTCTCTCAATCGCAGCTACCTTTCTTATTTCTTCCTCTTCCGCAAACAGCATCTGGATTTCCTCTTCTTCGCGTTCTGCAATAGCCCTCAGCTCATGCTCCTGTTCTTGTATCTTGGCCTGTCTCTCTTTGTCCTCCTTCTTCCTCCGGGCAGCAATTGCTTCATCCTCTCTTCTTCTTGCGTCTGCCAGCTCCCGCTCCTCTTGTGCCCTTCTCGCGATAACTTTCTCGTGTTCTCGTCTGCGCTGCTCGGCAGCAGGTAGTGCAGCCTGTCTCTTCTTCTCTTCGAGCTGCTTCGCCTCTTCTTCCCACTGCAGATTTAGCATCTTCGCACGCTTCTCCCTTTCGTTCTCGAGTCGTTCAATCTCGTCATCATGGACTTTCGTATCCGAAATTCTCGCCAGGTGGTAATTTATAGCGTCGAGATTTGCCTGCATCTGGCTCACCAACTCAGCAACAGTCGCCGTCGACATCGCCATCTTTGCTGCAGAAATCTGTCCTCTCTTCCCTCAAATAAGATTAATGAATATAAAACGTGGTATGAGTCGCAGACTCAGATAAAAGAAGGGTATTTTCTAGTCTATAGAAAGCGCATGAATGTTAAGAAAAAGTCGAGATCAACTCTAAAAGAATCGGACGAACTGGAGAGAAGGGAAAGTCAACCAAACGGAGAAAAGAAAGAGCAAACTTCGATACTTGTCAATTGTAGCTGATCCATTATTGGTGATCCAAGCTAGACTGCAAGGATTAGTGTGACGGTGAGGAAGATTCAAGGGAACATCCATCAAACAGGAGCTTGCGCGTTTCATGGACCGAAGAGTCGCACGAGACTGAATCAGGGAGTGAGCGCTGAAATATGTCCAATCACTGTCGCAGATTTCGGAAGTGAAGCGGAAGCAATTCCAATTTCAGACGTGGTAAGCGCTGTGGGAAACAATATTGTGTGATGGGATTGTGATATTGTGGTGATGGCGTAAAGAGGGAGAAGGCTGAGAGGAGAGATGCCCTTCAAATAGTGCGCTGCTGGCCGTTCTGCGCTAACGTTTCTAACGAGGAAGCCATGCCATTTCAAGTCTGCTCTTGGAACTTGGAAGATCGCAGAGAGAAACAAGAAAGGTCGCTCAGATTTAACTTATTGTATTGTAGGAAACATTTGACGCTTGGTCACGGATGTTTCAATATCCTGTTACATATCTTCAGCTCTTCACAGCACGGTGTAATTCTGCCCTCAGCGGCCCCTCACTCATGTATTGTATTTTTAGCGATTGTCAACCGAGTTTCAGGGGCTTCAGGGTGAGATCTTGGCGACCGGGACACTAAGCTCGCCAATCTATCACTAAACTCCTGTCATGTCATGACGTCGACGTGCTTATCAAAGTCAACATCTGGAATGGAGGGGCCATCTTCAACGCGACAACGAAGGCAACGACAAGTGAAGGCGTGATATATACACCCCAATGGCTGAGACAAACGATTTCGAATCCAGAAGGCTCGAAAATATCAAGCGCAATGGCGCTCTCCTTGAGAATCTTGGTGTAAAGCAACAAGCCAAAGTCATAAACGATACGCCGACGAAAGAACCTGCGAAGAAGAAACGGAAGGTCGATAAGACGAACTTGAATCTGCCACCCTCGAGATTATCCGCCAGAATAGCATCTGCACCCTCGAAGCCAACCTACAATGAAGACAACCTTGCAGCCGCTGTGGTGGAGACGAACGCGAAGTTGAAATCGAAGTCAAGCAAACAACGAACATCTGCGAAGGCTATCAAGTCCGAGCAAGGGGCAGACACGAAACTAGAGATACCCCCTAAAGAGCTAGAAGAGCTCCAAGTCTCATGGTCATCGTGGGAATCCGTTGCCCCTCCGCCAGCGCGCGACGAAGAAGGAACCTTCCACTTCCCATCTCACCCCGACTTCACCCCGAACAAATCCCCAGAAGAAGTCCTCCGCGAAGGCTGTTTCGGCGGGTCTTATTTCCGACCCCTCTACTCCAAGAAACTCGGAATCACAGTCTCAAACGACTACCTCGAACTCCCCTCCTCCTGGACCACCAATCTCAATACCTCCACCTACCTCAAATCTCCAACCTACAACCCCGAAATCAACAAGTTTAAAGTCGCATGCGGACAATCGATTGAACAATGGGAGGAAGCAGGGTGGATAAATCATAAATATGATGTGAGGGGTTGGTTTCAGTGGTATTGTCGGTTCTTCATGGGGAGACGGTGCGAGGATGATGAGTGGCAGGTTTCGAGGTGGAAGAAGTGTGTTGGGAAGACAGGGAGGTGGAGGAGGATGTTGTTGAAGAAGTATATATCTGCGGGTGTGAAAGAGGTTTGGGATGACGGGGAAGATGAGGAGCAGGAGGTTAGTCCGGTTATGCATCAAACTTGTCACCATTGGGCCTTTTGTGTCACGCAGGAGGTGTTGGATGAGTATTGGAGGACTGGGAATTGAGGTCGTTGGTTTGGAAATGGTAGCAAGAGGATGCACATGAAAAGAGCATATTCAGTCACTTCGGAGCCAGGCAAGTCTTCGACAGAACGCGCAAACTACATCAAGAATGAGCTGTACAACTCCGAGTCTAACTTCGGGTCTCCGTTACAAGCTACGACATCCTAAACACTGTCTCGGTGCACGCACCAACAACCCGTTCCACCTGACATTTTGGTCTATTTCTCAAATCGAGAACTGTCCAAATTGGGATCGACACCGTGCGGAGCTACGCTCCGCTTTCCACCAGCTCTACATTGTCCTTGGGTGATAGCGACATTCCTCTTACTACAAAGACTCGGTGTCGTTAGGATATCCCCGCTTGCTTATTTCAGATGGAGAGCTGCTCCCGTTTCCATTCCGAGCGTCAGAAATGTTGTGCAAGGAGGATCAGTGACGGTTCGTGGGAAGTCGGTGATTTCCCCAGGTTGTCGTGGATGTCGATGCAAAGGCCTTGGTGCCCGTATCAAATCCCCGCCTCCGAGTGCTCTCTGAAGCCAGTTCTGCAGACAGATTAGAGTTGGTTTTGTTCCCTTCCCAGCCCTTATGTTCACCCCACTTCAGCTGGCTCTTGCTTCAACCTTAGCGTTCTTCCCAGCCCAGGGACGTTTTCTCTCCACGTGGGTTGTTGCAACACCAAGATCGCAACCTTCTCGTAGTCAGTATTTCAATTCATCACCAATGTCTCCTCGCTTACCTGCAGTGAAATCCACAGGACCGCAAGCCTGACGAGTGTTGTGTATGCGGCATTTAGTTTATCTTGCACAGCAGCAAACTCCCTCCGACCAACTGCATTGTCGCGCTCTTCTCGAAGCCTCTCGATGGCAGCACTCTGCTCTCTCATTTGCTGGAGAACCAGCGCCAGTGTGTCATGCAAACGTTCCACTTCACTCTGCGAAGTCTGGTGTCGCGATCGACTCGCCGCATCTGACTCCTGAATTACAGCCATCACTCTGCTCCTCGTCTCCTCGTGGGCTGCTTCCGATTTCGAATTTGTGTCTTCGTGACATCTCTTCAGTGTCTCGGTCAGATTTCTTAACAATGTCTCGAAAATATCTCGACTCTCAATCACGGAGTCGAGAAATGTTTTAGCATGTGCGTCGAGACGATCCAAGCGCCCTTCCGCACGAAGGGCTACGAGGTCGAACTGTGTTCTATCCAACCCTCCTTTAGCAAGGCTACATCTTGAAATGAATATCCATACCTGAAATTCACAGCTACACGCAAATTTATCGCAACAAGATACCCGGCCAGCCTGGCCTGCAGATCGCGCACCTCTCGTCGACCCATCACGCTCTTCAAGGCCTTCTTCATGCTCTTGTAGCGCGTTTTCGAACCCTGAACTTTCAGCTTATTCAGCGCATCAAGCAGCTTGTTCGCATCAACGGCGCAATCTTTGCAAAGTGCTTTAAGCTCGAGGTCAACTATACCAGGATACTCCTTGAGCTTTTGAGTTATATTTAACATCTCGTTTGTAAGTTGCTCGAGATTGTCGTTGCTCGCCAGGCTCCCAGTCCCTGATCCATAGATCTCCTTAGTTTCGAAAAACAATTTCCCTGCCAAGTCGACAAATTGACAAATATTCCCAGCTACACTGAGTGCCGTGAGTGGGTCTAAAGGCATCGCTGATGATTAATGGCACCAAAGCAAATCGTCGAAACGATTCTGTAATGGAATGAGACTCGGCAAGATCGCAAAACGGGAACTTTCGTCGGGAGCTGCCTCCTACTTATGCTTCTTCCGCGACCGCCCTTTTCCTTGTACAGATTCGCAGCTGCCTATTGCGAAGCCTTGGTGGCGGAGGCTGAGCTGAGCACATCCCCCGCCCTCCAATCAATCTCAAATTTGCAAAGCACATCCTACGTCACTTGGCAACCGACCTTCAGTATTCATCGCGATTTCTCTCTCGATGTAATTCTGATTCATATTTAGAGTGATTTACCTGTTTCGTTGTAAGTACGACACTACTTCAGATAGATCGTATCAAATGCGCTCAGGACGATCTATGGCCTGCAGAAGTACCGTACCTCATCGATCCAAAGTCCCCCCTATGTTTTCGACACCCAGCTATGGGTGAAGTTCCCTGAGCGTATGGGATGGACAATCAAGGAACTTCTCGACATCAGAGTGGGAAAGCCTAGCAGAATCCAGAGCATACGAACGACCGAGCGGCATCTTTGGCTCAAGCCCGGCTATACTTTGGGCTCATCTTCTCACTGACCGAAACTCCTGTTGACACCCAGAAGTATCTGCGACTTAATTCGGAGGACAAACAAATTGTGTCCACGGCATACTTCCCCGAACAAGTTGAGCAATGGCGGCAGTCGCGGCAAGAAAAACAAAGGAGCAACTCACCGAGTACCGCAAGAGTTTAGACGATCTAATCGATGTCATCGACATGCATTGCTTTCAGGCAGTCAAAGGAAACGACACCGTGGTACTGTCCGAAGTCTGTTTCTCGATAATGATATTGTGGACATCGTTGATTCTCTGTAAGAAACGATGGTTTCCGGACTCGGCACACCCACGCGAACCACTACTCGGAACAGCCGACGAAGAGATACGTGCGCATTTTGCTCGGAAAGGGTGGTGCAAGAGCGATATTCAACGGATAGGGCAAGTATTCTGCAGTCTTACTATGTATCATATCGGTACTAGTGGGCAGAAGAGGTTGACTCGGACCACTCGAAGTGTGATACAGACCAATGTCGAGCTTTGCAGCAGGTTGGCAGCAAGAACTATAAGCTACGACACATGAAGGGCGACTGTCAGTGCAGGTTGGTTGATACGAGGCAAGGTCAACTTGCCGAATTGATTAAGGAGCGATACCAGTGTTGTCTTATTCGAAACTGGACGGTTTACAACGGCAGTCCTTTCGTCCAAATGAGTCTCATCAACTTCCATACATTGCTATTTCGCACGTCTAGGCCGACGGTCTTGGAAATCCAAACGCCAACTATATGCACCAGTGTCAATTACAGCTCATGCAAGACAGTGTGAGAATGGTTGCACAAAAGCTGTCCAGTGTTCATCCCCAATTAGAAGTACATTTCTGGATTGACACTCTCTGCGTCCCATCAGAGAACATCCCAGAGAAAGGGACAGCAATTGCATCCATGGAGACAGTCTACAAACAAGTTGCCGCGGTCTTGGTTATCGATTCCGAGCTCGAGATCGTCGATGAATCATCATCTCCTGCGTACGTTGCTTCCATGATTGGGTCGTCCATCTGGTTGGCTCACCTATGGACAATTCAGGAAGCAGTATTTGCCAAAGAATTCTACTTCCAACTCGGCAATAACGCAGTCACTGAGGCAACACTCCGCCAAGTCGTCATCCAAATAGGATTTGGCATCAACGAAGGGAACTTGCTGTACTGAAACTCGGACGCTCTCATTATCACCGACGCTCTGACAAGACTTATCGAACTCGGTCTAGACAGAATGAGAATATACCACGGCATAGGCACCCTGCGAAATATGCGAATCGCGATTCCGCTTCACCACTCGAGCAGCCGACGAAGCAATTCGTCTTGCCATTCTACTAGGCTTCAGTAAACACCAAATCTAAACCCTTCCAGGTGATGCAGATCTCCGCATGATGCATTTTCTCTTGATGCAAAGATACCTTCCACGAGAGATGTTGTTCTGGGAGAGTCGCAATCTGAAGTACGATGGGTTCAGCTGGGCGCCTTCGACCTTCTTGAGTCGTCGAGGGACAAGGCTTACACAAGGCTTTCCATCTGCATCACACGATTACCACCAATGGCTGTCGATATGGAATTCCGAGAACCCGGATGCGACCCACGTAGATGATAAGGGCTTCCGTGTGAAATTCCCTGGCACCTTGTTCGACGTGAGCTCGTATACCAAGAGGACGGATAAAGTCCAGATGCATGTGGAGAATCTAGATGCACGGTACTGTGCATGTCTCGTTGCAAATAAGAAGTCCTCTGATCCTACATGGAATTTGTTTGTTGGTTTGAAGGGTCCTGCAATTATACTCCCGCGAGAGCTCCCGAGGTCCCAACCAGTAGATCGACCGAACATGATCCTCGGAACGCTGGTTGATGTCCTCGATCCGTTTGAGGAGGTTAATGGGGAGTTGTGCCGTGTCTATGAGACCCTAGTTATCTGTTTCGGTCTCAATTGGGAGTGGAAACCTACTCCTAATACTTTGAACGAGGGAAAGGGAGAGCTAGTAAAAGCTACAGCCCTGAAGGACCAGGAGGGTGTGTTAGATAAGTGCCGCGTTGATGGGAAGTCCCCCTCAGTGTGGCTCCGCTCTTCACGGCACAGTACAGCAAAGCGGGGGAGTCTCGCTAAGATCCACGCTTAGCACACACTTTTCCATTTCGGAGAATTAGCCCTCCTCTAGAATCTTGATCCTCGAGACCGCCAAGATGTCCTTCTCATACTGGCCTGGCGGCATTCCTGCCTACGTGCAAGTTGACGAGACTCCAATTCCCTACGATGACATCGAAGGTTTGAGCATCGGATGGCGCCTTTTCATCAAAGTAACTCATTCCACAAACCAGATCAACTCCCAAAATCCAATACTAACCACGAGACAGGAGCAATGGGTTCCTATTCCCCCAACCGAGCAAGACCCATTGAAAGTACGGCGTGCCCTGGTCCAGAAACGGCGAGCGCTCGTCGCCGAGTGGACGCAAGCTCCTCAATCGCTTCGCGACGACTACCAATCTCGGGCAGCCTCAAACCCTATAAAATGGAATTATCAAGACCTCAAGGAATTTGTTTCGAAAGGAGAACAGAACGATGGTAATTCCTGGTATTGCTGCATAGCTCCGCTCGATACCCCGCACAATCGAGTACTTTGGGCAAAGCTCCATATATTATCCCACAACTTGCGCCACGACAACCCAGAGGGAATCGATAGACCGGGCATCATCTCTGCATCACCACATTCGCCGCTTTCTTTGCTAGAGACGAAGGATTTCATGAGGACCACTACGCTTGAACCCGCGGATTTTATGAACATGGCAATGACTGTGCATGGAACAGTCGTTTTCCGCTTTCACAAAACAATCCTTGCCGACCAACAATCATTGGATGCAGGTCTCCTTCTGTTGACAGAGTTTAAAAGCAACGGCGATGTTGGAATGAGCATGCGATTTTCTGTGTTGGAGTTTGAGGATGTTTATAACCAGCTCGTGGGAATGGGGAGGTCGGTTTGGTGGATGAGACATTTTTATGGATTTGATGGTCCTCCTGCTGGAACTTGGAAAGAGGACGAAGTTCCGGTTGCTGGGAAGGAGTAAGTCTTCCGTATGATTTGGAGAGTTCGTTTTGTAGTGCTGATTATGGGACAGGATTAACTTGACCCCACCCATTCTTGAGATCTTGAAGAGTATCGCTGAGACGACCACCTATTTCGAGGGTAGAAGCGAAGAGAAATGGAGGGAATTGTTGGAAAAGATCGCGCCGGAGTATCTTGAACTCGAGGAAGCAGGAAACCCGGAGGACTATGACCATTCTAGATTTCTGGAAATGTAGACAGCTTTCATGAAAGCTTTTGAGTATTCTGTACTGAGGAGTCGCACGACGGTGTCCTGTAGGCCTTGGTGTAATATTCTTTGGATGATTCAGATCCTTAATACACAGAGCAGCGACAGCCCACTGTGGTATCAAACCAGACTTCTCTCGATATATACTACTCCCCATCATCTCCTTTCGGGCTTGATTGGGGCCATCTTCTGTGGAGACTCATACCATGCTCATACAAAGAAATTACACCGCAATTTCAGCCCCTGCCTAGACCCACAACCCCTTGAAGCTCTCAAAATATCCAGATATCGAGGGATCGACGTGTTGAGGGCTTGAGGTGATTCCGCCTTGCTTCGTGTAGATTTTTCGAGATTTATCGCATTATCATAGACTAACGACAAACTCATGCCATTATTCGGAGTTGTTGGGGATGTTCTTGTCTTCTTGAATTGTTTGACGAATTCGATAACCCTCACCTAAAGGTATATTCCTCATCGAAACCAATCCTTGTTCAGGCACGTCAGATGGCAGTCGAGCAAAGTGCTTGCTCCAAAGCCATCCCACCTTGTTTCGAGGATCATCTTGGTTTGCTGCAAGCCAAAGGTCGCCTTTCTCACCAAGAACATCGAAAACCTAGTCGGGGTCAGCAAATCTCATGTTAAGGATTGCAACTCTCTTACATCACCAGCAGCATACAGTAGCCAGGAATAGTCACCCTTAAATTTTTCCACGTCAAGGTGGAAGTCAAACAAGCTCGCCGCAAGGTAAAGGACGGGGTACTCTTCAACCCTTTCGTATGTCGCCTCTTTGACACTCGTGGTAGACGAAATCTCGGACTGTTGTTCAGATAGTGATTCGGGGTACTCTTCAACTCTTTCGTATGTCACCCCGAGGACACTCCTGGCAGGCGACATCTCGGACTGGTGTTCAGATAGCGATTCGGAGGCTTCAGGCCTCTTGACGAGAGCTTGCTCCTCCTCCCCGAAATGCCCAAACATGGGTTCTAGCTCTGGGACTTCTGGGAGTTGGGGCAGATAATCATCAATGATACTACTCGACTCCTTTTTGGAAGGGATTTTGAACTCCTTGCCATTTTCGGACCAGTACATGTCGCTGTTTATCAGATCCTCCTTCTGAATGGGTAAGGCCCATACAGACAAGTTTGAGATGCCCGAAAGGCTAAGTTCAGAGAGTAAAGACCATGTTTGGGTCAATTGAGCCGAGCTTGCAATGGAGAAGGGGCGGGCTCGGGCTCTCCATCTTCGAGATTTTTGACAAACCCACGAGCTGTTTAGTTCTTCTTCGAAGGCACGAATGACGGGATGCCGAAGATTCGACTGGACGGTCTCTGCCGATGTGATATCGTTTGCGGTAGCGCTCACACCCGGAATCGTGTCTGCGATTGAAATTGTATCGTGGTTGTCATGGCTGTAGGTTGATCCCGCGATGGATTTCTGCATTATAGACATTCGGTTGGTCAGATCGAGATTACCCTCTAACACCCGCACAACCAAGACTTTGAGTTCGGTGGCCGATATCTCAGCTCTTTGAACAGATTGACTAGAATTCGAGTCAGTTGGAAGCACTGAGGGGTAGGCTTAAGGACAATACCATGTCATGATAGTCAAAACCAGATTGAGAGACGTCTTAGATGCTTCAAGCTCTCCTCTATACTTGCGCACTTCCGACATCCTTGAATTCCATCTGATGCTATCGAACAGACCCAATTTATCATCTACCTTGAGCCCTGCAATGCATCCTTCCAAGTTCGACATAGTCAACACACATGATGTCAAAATGGCTACAATATCGCCCACAAAGAGCATTGACGCTCTTTCGGGATCAATATTGCCTTGTTTCAATAACAGTATCTGTAATTGCTGAAGAATCGAGCGTATTACGTCGATTGTGTTTTTGATGGCAATAATTTCACTGCTTCCCTTATTTCTGGCTGATACGATTCTCGCGATAGTCGATGAAAAGCTGGCGGTGGTTTTGACTAACCCCCCGACGGCGCCAATCACAGTCAAAGGATCCATATTGGAGATATCTGGGGCCAGAATTCACTGCCAGGGTCTGAGCATCGAGTACAGATAGAAGAGAAATGTTCCTTCCACAAGGAGCCTCAAATCGTTCTCGCACTTTCCCTCTGCTGCAAACTCGGGCGCGATTGCAGCCTAGAATCGTGAGTGATTGTTATTGGTGTTGTTTCTTTTTGGGTAGACCCCAAGATCTACGAGGAAGCGCTGAGGCGGAGGAGCTTTCCCCAATCAAGTGCAGCAGACAAATAACGCCGCGAAGCCACACAAGAACGCTGAGCAACACGGTACCAAAAAAGAGGAACGAGCTTACAAAGAAGCAAACTTAGGGCAGTAATCGGCTACAATGCAGATGTACTGTACATGTCGGGCTGAGCTCAGCACTTTGAGCATGGCCTACTGGCCATGTTCAGAAGTTTGTCCGAGTGCTTGACAATCTTATAGGCCAGAGCCAACTTTCTTAGAGCTGCATTGAATAAACTTCCGCGCACCGTAAGAACCTCTCGCTACTTGCTTACTTGAAGAACAAAAGGTTCTTGAACATTTTGACCGTTAAAAAGTGTAGATGTTGTCCAGAAAAAAGAGAAGCACCTGAACAGAGTTCTGAACATGACGGCTAGGAACAGACAATTGGAGTAATGATAGGACATTTGCTCGTGGTTCAATTCCGTAGTGATCTAAAGTAGGAATGCAGATTGGCATGAAAAGAAAGAGCACTGGTAGGCAAAGGGACAAGGAAAAAGGTGGCGCAGAATCTTCGGGTAGGGGAAATGTTTCATGATCACGTGCTGCTCTAAAATCGCGTCTCTGAATCCCAAATATTGACATCGCGACACAACCCCTCTACAACCCCTCCACAACCCTCTCGTTACATCTCTCCAAAGATTCCTTCTCAATCATTCAAACGACACATCCTCGAAAAATATCTGCAACATGGCAGTCTCCCAATCACAAGCCCTAACCTCCCTCTCCGCATCCGTAACCTCCCTCCGCTCCTCCCTGACGCTGTTGGACTCCTCCATCTCGATCCTCGACTCTGGAATCTCCGATTTCCCTCGTCTAAAGAAAGTCTTGTCATCTACGCGTGTATACTCCTTCATCCCCTTCCCTCCTATTCTTATTCAAAGCTAACAATCAAACAGCATTTCGAACTCACCCCCTCAACAACCCTCTCCGCAGCCCAACAATCCCTAGCCTCCGAACTCGCGCCTGCAATCTCAACCCTCCTTTCGCGCGCAGAAACATACATCTCGAAACTCGAACGCAAGCAACAAAACCTCATAGCACGTTCCGAGCTCCTGTCTGGACGGCTGGAAGGCACCGATACCAATACCGGCTTACGAAGGAAAAGATCCGTAGAGAGGATGATACATAAAGCGAGACCGGGAAGTGGAAGTGGGAAAAGAGGTGAGGAACAAGGAAATGAGGAAAGGGTGTTGAGACTCAAGGCGTTGAGAGGCAAGAAGGAGAGACTGGGATATGCGGTTGAGAGGCTACAGTTGCAGAGTCAGCAGCGGCAGAGGCAGTTGAGGATGAGTGTCGCCGGGCAGGGGATGGATTATAGGACTGAATGAAAGAGGGAGGCGACAAAGTGAATGAAGGAATGGATGAAAAGAGTTGGTATGGCACTGGGGCTTGCCACCCAGCAGATCCAGAAAGAGAAAGACGGAGACACAAAAGATGAGGCTAGGGACGAGCGTCGCGGTGTGGAGAGATGATTTTTGGGGTAAAATCATGAGCATGGTCATGGAAAATGAACACCAGAACCTTTGCAGAGTACTAGCACAAGGACGAGAGTGGGAATGGAGATGCGGTCGATGGGCATATTATCCACGCGGAAGGAGAGCGGACAGATACAAAGGGTTATTGAATCCACTCGTCTGCACCCAACCATTCGAATGCAACAGACTCTATCTTCTGCCACCACTATTCTATCATTATTACACCTCGCCTTCAACCCTTTTCACTCCCCCCAGATCTATCACTTCTTGAAGCCTCAGGGATTTCCACCTGGTCAAGCCTATTGTCTGCCGTGGGAGATTTTCCATAGCCTCCACCGACCCGAAGTTCTCAAAATGCTCAAACCTTCTCGATCACCCCTTCCCTCTAGCATCACCCATATATAACACCTCCCGGTTCTTCAATGAATCCACACGGCAGGAGCAACTCATCAAGCCAATCAACCACAGCTCTAAGAGCGCTCAATGCACGCTAATTGACCCCGCGAAAGAAAACCAAAACTGGACCAGCGTCCACTTTCACTCCACTCATCAACATCCACACTACATCGATATCGTCCCCCTTTTCCACAAACGAGACAAGCGAGACGAGATAGGGGATTCATCATTATCTGACACGCCACGAAACATTCGGATATTCAGGATGGCGGTTCCGACGATATTCCCTTATTTCAATAAGCTACCTTTAGAGTTGCGACTAATGATATGGGAGAAAGTCGAGACGCCATACAACACTGAACGTCCCCTCGTTCATTCCATCCGCGGATTTCGACCATCGACAGTGACTTCTTCGCACCCAAATGCCGATGTTTCACAGTCTAGTCTCAATTACATTAAATCACACAACCTTCCATTTACCATTCTGCATGTTGAGCTTAAGTTACCAGTCGGAGATGCTATCTTCTTGTCAACAACCGCGCCAGCACTTCCTTCTATCCTCCACGCATGTTCCGAGTCACGAAGACACATTCTCAAGATCCACAAGCTGGAATACGACTTTGGCACTTATGTCAACGCAGAGCACGATATCTTTTTCCTGGACTACTCTCGACAATTGATGGAAATCGACCGCGGTTTGGAATCAGCATGGGCCTTCATACAGCATAAGGAGCTGATTGACCGAGTTGAGAAGATTGCACTTCCTGTCCGGGAACATTTTTCCATCCACAGGAACGTCGCACTGCTCAAGCCACTACTCCCTAGCCTGAAGGAAGTTCACTTCATGTACGCACATAATGACTGGAACCCTCGAACGATGAACAACCAATACGTCGATCCACGATGCACGGGAAGGAGGATCAATCTGCTAGACACGAGCCACATACATAAGGAGGAGCAACCAGAATTTGTCAAGCCATGGGAGCAGCAGTGGTGCGATGGACTGGCTGCATGTGGTGTCGATGGACAACCCATTCCGTCTCCCACGTTCCACCACGATCCTCTCGGTTTTGTTGATAGGGAAGACGAGTCCCATCGCAATCTCGAGTTCATCCAACGTTTCTGCTTGGATTTCATACCGGACTCTTTCCCTGGTGTCTTTTCTTACGTGGACCACGGAAGGGACGATGATTCCGACAATGATTCCGAAGATACAGACACAGCGACTGATGTATCTTCGGACGATCGGGACGAGCTGCCTGCTGTTCTTCTTGGCTGCAGGAATTTTATGTGAGTTAGGTTTGTTCAGCATGGCTGTTAGGCGAACGTGTTTGGACTCGAGGACATTCCGGTACCCGGGTATCTTTATGAGCAGCACCAGTACTGATGATCCGGAGGGGGTATAATTGGCGGTGGAAGTATTATTCCCCAGTATTGGATTACTACTGTATTACGACCCCACGGAATACGAGTTCTGAAACCCTACATGCCGTCGCTGCCATGATTTTGTCGACTTTCTAGCACTTGAACTTGATAGGCCCAATCATGCAAGTTGCACCTCGAATCCATTGCCCCTTATTGCTCCTTCTTTGAAGGCTCATCATGGCTTTCACAAACGCCCTGCCGTTCCGTACATTGTGGCTCAGATTGGAGTCACGCTCCTAAATCGACGAGGGAACTACCATCGGGCCTTTTGAGAGTGCTGAAGGGCAACATTTCTGATCTGATGCCCCTTGTTGAAACAAAAATAATGATCAACTCTGTTCCTTCGTTGAGTGAAATCTACAGCTATATATACATAAAGAGCATGAGGGCTGAGTCAGGGCTGATCAAGCTCCTGATGCAGCCAAGAGAGCTGAGGATGTGGGGCCATAATCCAACATCTCTCAGCAGCAAGGCAACGTATCAGCCTTGTCTACATTGTTCTGTGGAATTGTTTGATTTTTAAGGTAGCATCAGCTGTTCAATCTCAATGCGCTGTACCATCTGCACCAGCAAGGTTGATTGCTTTGATCTTTCTGGTTTCTTGCCGAGTCTATACAAGTTACCCGTCGAATTCTGCTGCGACTTTTCTGAATTCCCTAGATTTTAGTTGCCACTGATGCATGCATAGTGAGGCATCAATTTCCGCACCAGCAGCATGCGATGTTCCTGTGAACATGTCGCCGAACGCATTAAGGACGATATATTCGATTTTGATAGAGCCGGCGTCGAAGTGTTGACGGGCCGAGCAACATCATGAGGTCCGTCTTCGCAATATCAGGGACGCTAACCACCAGCAAAATTTCGGACTGGGGATGAAGTTCATATGCCATGTACGGGTCATCGTCACGATTTTCTTGACTTTAAGTTAGCGGACTTGCGGGCTAGATTGCGCTTTTTTTGTACTTAGGTACCGACGTGCCGCAAAGGCCACAGGACTTCGAGCAGATTTTTGTGGTGTGCTTGTTGCTGCGAAGCGTCTGAACACCCGCGGGGAGGATTATGGATACTGGGCACCCTTTATTTCTATATAATTTTGATCAGCTACGCGATAAATGCTTCCAAGGCGTGTCAATACAAATGCAACGCCTGCGGAATTTGTCGGGCATGACAGATAGTCTGCTGCCGGCTTAAGATGTCCTCTCGTCCGAGTAACTGTTGGGTTCGTTTAGGCTGGCTAAAAAGAAATCTGGTTTGCGGGCCCCCACGCGTCACTGTATGGACATGGAATGTACGTCTCAGAATCCGGGGTTAATATGGATAATCGGAGCGATAGTGGAAACCCCCTAGCATTGCAGAGAGAAAACCACCTGAACGTAGCCGCACATATAATGTTAGCACAGGCTGTGGACCGCGGCACAAAAAATAACAATCTCGCTTCGTATTTTTCTGACGACAGGCCGCCTCTCGCCCAAGCAGACCAGAAGACGCAAATACGCGTTGAAACCTGCCTATCGCCCACCCCACCAATTTATGGGGGCATCACTCCGTCTATAAGTTTGCTAGAACTATCCCTATCATGGTCCAAAGGGTGGCAGCCTCCCAAAGCTGAGGTACCTGTCCTAACAGCCACGAGACGTCGATGGATCATTTTTCAACTCTGGTTCAACACCTATCGAAAGTTCTTTACTCTCGTCACGTTGCTCCACCTTGCCGGAATAATCATGGCGTCACTTGGTCGATTCCCGTACGCGGAGAACCACCCAGGTGCTTTGGTGCTTGGCAACCTAGTTTGCGCAATTCTGATGCGAAACGAGTTGTTCCTGCGGTTCCTATATATTATCGCCATCTATGGCCTGAGAAGTGTACGTCCCTTTTCCTTGCCATGTCACGACGGGGGCTAACCCGGATTTCTTAGTGGGCTCCAATGTGCATCAAGTTGGGAGTGGTTTCGATTTTGCAACATGTCGGAGGCATCCATTCGGGATGCGCACTCTCTAGCGCAGCGTACGGCATCCTTGTAGCCCAACACCGAGAGTGAATGACAATGTCTGTAGCTGACTAGTATTCAAGATAGTTGACATTATACGACATCGCTCTATTCAGCACCGTGTTGTGATTGCCACCGGCGTACTCACCAACACCCTTATCATCATTTCCATCCTGAGCGCCTTCTCATGGATTCGTAAGTCAGTGTCTCATTTCCGTGGTGGATGTCTTGGCAACTGGACTCAATTAGTACCCATCATAATATATCTGAGAAGCACCATCGCTTCATCGGATGGCTGGGCCTAGCAGTATGTAGCCCCGCTGCTGCCTCGAGAATGCCACTGACAAACGTAAGGCCACCCGGATATTCATAATATTAGGAGATACATACGATTTGAGATCTGGGCAATGGAGAACTGATACCCATAACCTGCTCACTGCACAGGAGCTCTGGTTTGCCGCCTTCATGACAATATTGTACGTTTTATCTAGTTCCCCGAGTGCTATTACTAATGCTCTAGAGTGTCCTCATCCCTTGGGTTACCCTTCGAGAGGTCCCGGTGGAAGTTGAAATCGTGAGTCCTCCATGGCTCTTACTATTAATCAACTGACATATACTTTAGCCTTCGCCCAAAGTCGCCGTTCTCCGTTTCAACCGCGGGATACAGCAACGTCTCCTGGGCAGAATCAGTCGCACATTGATCATGGAGTACCATGCCTTTGGAATCATCAGTGAGGGAAGGAAGTCTCCTTACCATTATATGATCTGTGGTGTTCAAGGCGGCTTTACGAAGAGTCTTGTTGTTGATCCACCTAAAGCTGTGCGGACTAGGGAGCTCAAGTTCGGTATGCTCGTTCTCCCAACTTCAATATGGCCATCCACTGATATATGATAGCTGGTGTTGGGCATGCATCTGCGATGTTTAAGAGAGAAATTCGTATCTGTACCGGAACCGGTATCGGAGCAGCGCTGTCGACTTGCATCCAAAGCCCAAATTGGTACGCTGCTCTTATCCCCCTTCAGAACCCTTTTCTGAGGTTCTGCTAGGTTCCTCATCTGGATAGGCTCTAATCGAGAGAAAACTTTTGAGCCAACCATAACGAGTCTAATCCACAACAACATCGAACCCGAGAGAATGATCCTCTGGAACTCGAAGAAACGAGGAGAACGACTAGATCTTATGCGACTCCTCAAAGACACATGGACGAGTTTTGGAGCTGAGGTCATCTTTATTACTTCTAATATGCAGCGCAATGATGAGATGATACAGGGTTGTCGTGCAGGTATGTACATCCGCATTCTGATACATGACAAAGAAGGGGCATCACTAATCTCTAGTGCTTAGCTGGATTACATGCATTCGGGACTCTGTGGGATTTCTGATCGCCTAGATCTCGGATGGGATACGAGTTTCCCACAGTCATTGTTTCACGGGATGTCAAGCATTGTGGACATAGTAGATTTCTCTCCGTCTATCGACAAAGGCATTATCTATCTACTAGACGCCCAAATGGGATTCCTCGTACTGCTTCAGCTACCCGGGTCACCACTCTGTACTCGCTTCCTCATCAAGTACATCTTAATCAAACTCCTAATTGAGTTGACTTTGGCGTGGATTGGGCCAGGACTCAAGCGAAGCCGGTGCTAATCACCCAGCTCACGTCGTCGTTGAATGAGGCGGTGGCGTCAAACGTGTCAACACCGCCGTTGCTCGCGACGTAGAGGATGTTGTCGTAGTGGCGGAAATAGCGGGTAGGATAGCTCCAGGATCGAATCGAGTTGCCCTGGCCGTTGAGGCCGACCAGCGGGCAGAACGTGGCGTCTTCGTAGAACTGCTTGGTGCCGTCGTTGGCATTGAGCAAGAGCTCGAAGTTATAGTGCCGGATGTAGCTGCCGGGGGTGTCGACGGACTCAAACGAGAAGCAGCCGCTGTTGCCAAGGCCGGTGCGAACTGTCCAGCTCGCCTGCTGTTTGAGGGTGGTGGTGCTGGACGACGTGACGACCTGGGTGTTGACGGTAGAGCCGTTGTGTGCGATGTAGCGTGTCGTGCAGCAGGCCGTGGTGGCCCGCAGCGAGATCGAGGAACCGACGGTGAGCGCCGGGCCGCTGGTCAACGACGTAATAGCGTATCCGGCGGCTACGATGTTAGCCTGCACCGAGTTCTCGGTGGCATCGGACGGATAGCCGGAGGTCATCACACCCTCGTAGAACGTGCCCTGGGCGCCGTGGCTGTTGTCGCCGCCGATACCGAGAATGATCGCGCCCTCTTTGCTCATCGGGTTATAGCCAGACACGCTTGGGCGCGCGCCACTGTAGTACGTCGACAGCGAGCCGGACACAGCGTTGGCGCCGCGGATCGCCCACTGATCTGGCTCCCCCTTGACGGCCGCAGTGACGAACCGGTAGGAGATCGACGGGTCGCCAGCGTTGTTGCTCGCGCTGAGGCCAGAGAACAGGCCGTTCTCGAGATCGGCCATGACCCACGGGCCGCTGCCGGAGCCAGTGCCCCAGACGGCGTTGTCGCCAAAGTAGATGGCTTCCATGTGGCCGTTGCCCGTATCGTGACTGCTGGTCTCGGCGTTGCCGTAGTCGAAGCAGCAGCCACTGTTGTAGTGGGACCCGTCGAGGACCGCGTACATGCCCTCTGCCTCGTCGCCTGTAGCGGTGCCGCTGGCAGCATTATTGCGGTAGCCGGTGCCGGGTGAGATGAAGACGCCGTACGCCTTCTGGCCGTTCAGCGTGACCGGAGCGCCAATCGCGCTGGCCAGGTTGTCGTAGCCATTGGATTCCGGGCCGCTGAAGCCGCCGGGCGGAGCCTGGGTGAGGTGATTACCGTTGCCGGACTGGTCATAAATGATCGTGATGAGGCAGGTCGTGCTGGCGCAGAAGGTGTCTTGGGCGGCGGCATTGGCGACACCGCCGGCGGACAGCGGCGCGATGGTGGTCGTGGTACTGTCGGAGCCGCGTTGCACCTGGTAGAGGGGGCCGGTGTAGGCGTCGTACAGGGCGCGAGTGGTGCTGTGCGCAGCAACGCAGGGCGTGCTGCCAGAGGAGTAGAGGTCGCAAGGCCCAGCAGCGACAAGGGAGCCCGTGGCAACAAGGCCTAGAGCGAGTACGCAGACGCGTTCGAGGCTTGGTTGTGAGAACATGTCTGATTACTGAAGCAGAACAGCTACATCGTAGGGTTTCAAACCGCGTGGTGTTTGGCATGTCTTTTATAATCTTTATCTAACTTACTAACATATCCGTTTTCCAGATCAAGAGTACTACGCATTATCAAGGTACCGGGAATTTCCCTCCAATAATTATGGATAGAGTATACATTTTTTGCGAATGCTACTTACCATTATGCGGGGTGCATACGGAACGGCCCAGATAATCCCGTCGAAATGGTGCTATCGCTCTCTAGCGTTGCATGAACAGGGCCTCGTAATACACGTGAGGCTGCTTCTCGCGAGCATTAGAGGTGGGATAAAACGTTCCGTCCAACTCGTGGTCTTCGGATTTTCTGGTGAGTGATTATACTGGGATATTTGTCGGTACATCTACCCCAGATGTGGAGAGGTACTATGCGCGCCAATTAGCTGCATGCAAGCTAATCTGAGTAATTAAATCTGGAGATCGGAATCCGGGGCCCCAGACCGCCAATAATTGCCGAATTGGATTGCTTACGATATTGAATGTATAAAAGATATATTTATTTAAATATTATTTATTACTTTTTAATAATATATTAAATAATAATTATATATACCAAATATGTAATCCTTAAACCTAGGACGATTCGTGAGCCAGGAGCGCTATCCCAACGTAGAACTCTAGCTGGGGCAACTTTCTTGTAACTCTAAGAATCCCAGATTTCTAGAACTGCTGGGTAACCCACCCCGGATGTAAATCGGTCTTTACTAAGAGCTCCCGGCTTAAATTGTTATCTGGGACTGTCTACCTGCCCTTTAGACCGTGTCAAGCTTCTCTCAAATACAGGAAGAGATCCGTCGTTGGACATAAGTTATAGGACAGGGCATGTAGAATACGCCTCTTACAATAAGAGCCGCCCTAGGTGGCTATTTGACCTGGATGGTCTGTCTCGGATGGCCATTGTCCCAGGAAAAATGGCCCAGGACAGATTCTCGGTTAGGATTACTCTGTACCCACTTAGCACGCTCAGCACACTAGGACCTCCCCAGTCACAAGAACGGTGTCCCACCTGACCACCTATGACAGGGCAGTTGTCTTAGGCTTTACGCTACATGGAGCCGAGGCAGCGACCCCATGGCATTTCGCAAGATAGGTTGTCCACGGTTCATAAAGAACATGTGCTCCTGACGGAATTGAGATGTATGGCCTATAGTGGAAGAAGGTTTGTTGGTGATGTCATTCGGTTCGGCTTGTTCTGACTGTTCCTATTTTATATATTCTTGTTCTGGATGTTCTCGTTCTGGATGTTCCCCGTTCTGGATGTTCATCCCGATATCTCTCTTCGTGCAAAGTGAAATGTGGCGTGATATATCCTCACCTCACGCATTTGCATCAGATCACCTGATCAATAGCCTTCTATACTTACTTCCATTTCCGGCTCCACAAAACTTACATCACACTCAAAACTTCTCTCATTCACTTCCCTTGCACTTTAATCTCTTGTTCACTTTCACAAAACTTCTGAGCATTCGCGACATCTGATTCTCACGGCACCGAAATACCATCGAAACGGATGCACTCGCCTAGAAGAAGGATTAGGTTCTGGCCCACTCGAAACAAACCACGAAGATAAAACATTAACACTAACACCAAAGACAAAACCATAACTGGAACCGCACAGTCAAAATAGTGGTCTTGTTCACGATGCCATCGTCAGTCTTACCGTCCCATTCGCTTTAATAGCCGGCCTTTCATCGTAAGTCTCCCTTGTTCCTTCGTTCCACCTTCTTCCCCACCAGCACCTAATACGCACCCCAGAATCGGCTCAACGCACCTAGTAATCCTTAGCGGTTTAGCCGAGCTCTTTGCAGGCAGCATTAGCATAGGTCTTGGCGCCTATCTCGCTGCTCTAGCTTGAACGCGAGAGATGACAAGTAATGAACTCGGCGAAGCAGGAGGATGAAGAGATGTATCGCTTGTTGAGAGATATGGATTAAGGAGGGAGGTTTTAGGACCGCTTGCTAGGCAGTTAAGGGGGGATCCGGGGATGTGGGTGAAGGTATGTTTGTAGCTTCGGGTTTTCACTCTTTTGGCTGGAAAGCAGGATGGATGGAAGAAATAGAACTGACGTGCTAGTTTATGATGGACTTTGAGCTCAAGCTTGAAAGACCTAAACATTTGAGTGCCTGGATATCAGTACTCGTGATGGGGATATCCTACTTCCTTGGTATATCCTCCTCTTTCCTTTCTCCCTCTTTCTCCAACTCCATTACTAATGCCTCAAGGTGGACTCATACCAATGATCCCCTACTTCGCAGTTAGCAATGTCGATAGAGCGCTCTTCATCTCCATCAGCATCACTTGTATCGTACTACCTATCTTCGAATATTGCAAAGCGATTGCCACGGGGACTACGAAGAGGACGGCGATGTATGGTGCCGTGGAGACGTTGGCTATTGGGGCGCTGGCTGCGGGGGCTAGTTATGGGATTGTGAGGGGGGTTGATAAGGGGTTGGGTGGGACGGTGGGGTAAAAAAGAGTAAGTTTGAGCATGGCTCGTTGTCGACTAAGTAGGTTCGTCAACCTGAAGGCGTTTTAAGTCAAATAGCATAAAGATGTTCAAGAGGCAAATCATAATTAACGCCCTAGAAGGAATTGAAACTGTCCATGTTCCTACCCAAGTTTCGTTTCCATAACACAAAGTCAAGGAAAATCAACGTAGAAGTAGTCTCTCCGTTTCTTACTACTCACTCATCCAATGTGTGGGAAGTATGTATACCACGTAGGTTATCAGATAGAATCGAGTCGTGATTTCTCAGTGTTTTAAGAGCCGAGCTCTTCGTGACCAAACCGGGAGTCGAGCGAGGTTTTAAGAAAATAAAAAAATAAAAGCAAGGTTTATATAATCACTTTTAAGTTATAATCGGGCTAAAATTTCGAATTCGAAACTGTTTCGCAAAAAGTAAATTATTTAGCAAACTTAGTTTATTATAATCAAACTTAAGAGTTTAAGAGCGTCCCTTTAAAAGCTTAGTTTAATAGTATAAAACTGAGTTTGAGAGATTATTCCACTATTTTAAAACTTCGCTATTTCAAGATTCCACCACTTTAAAACGCCCAACTACTTCACAGCTCTTTACAAGGCTCTCCCTACTTTAAAAACTCCTTCTTATCTCCCCCTCTCATCTCTCCATCTCATCTCTCCTTCTCATCTCTCCCTTTCATTTCTCTATTTCTCATTTTCCCCTTTTATCTCTCTTTTGCCTTTCTATTTGCTCTACTCTTTATTAACTGGGATATCCTCTCCTTTCTGCACCATTCCTTCTTCAATCTTGGTGTGAGTATGAGTGTAAGTGTGAGTATAAGTGTTGGTATTGGTGTTAATAATGGTTTGGTATTATTGGGAACAAATCTTATTAGCACAAAAGTGCAACTCCATGTCCACGACGTATTAGGTCCATAGAAGCCGAGTCTGAAGCGTTCTGTTGAAGGCGTATTAGGCCTCTATGAATCATAGTGAAGATGGTCTGCTCGGTTATTTGTTCGTGGTTTAGTCTGCTCGAGGTTTGGTTTGATCGAGGTTTGTCTGCTCGAAGTAGGTCTGCTCGGTTGTCTGTTCGAGGTTTAGTCTGCTTGAGGGTTAGTCTGCTCGAGGTTGTCTGTTCGAGGTTTAGTTGCTTGAGGGTTGGTCTGCTCGAGGTTGTCTGTTCGAGGTTTAGTCTGCTTGAGGGTTGGTCTGCTCGAGGTTGTCTGTTCGAGGTTGGTTTGCTTGAAGCTGGTCTGCTTGAGGTTGGTCTGCTTGAGGTTTAGTCTACTCGGTTGTTTATTCGAGGCTTAATCTATTCGGGGCTTGGTCTGATTGAGGCTTGGTCTGATCAAGGGCTGGTCTAATCGAGGGTTGGTCTGCTTAAGAGTTAGATAATTAGGCAAGCAGAGTTCTAGATAATTCGAAGGATTAGGCACCTGAAACTTGAGACACTCCCGAGAAATTACTCCCGAAGAAGTCGGCTCCTAAACAAAATGTAAAATCAGAGCTCATTTCGTTTGAGTGTGTAAACACAGACCCAGGAGGAAGATGGACCAGTTGAATGAAACATTCAATGATCAGATAGGCCCTTGCGAAAGCATATCCGCATAATAACAACTTCGTAATGCTTGTTAGCAAGTATTTGCTGAGTTTGTGTGACCACCACAAGACGTCGCTGAAATCCCTTAGCCTTTCCTTGGTAAACGGGTGGAAGGCCTCGAACAAACACTTGCGCCCAAGACGACCAAACGGCCCTCCCGCCGCAACTCGTCGCCCACCGAACAAAATCTTGTCTATTCCTCCTTCCATGTAACCGTCTTCGACCGATTTCAGCCAGAAGTGAAAGCACAGAACAGGGAAACCAGCAACCATGATCGTCAAAGAGGATATACGCCACGAAAGCCGCTGTACATGTGATGGGAATACAGAATTCCAAGCCAAGCAATGGAGCCCTCCATATAGAAATGCTACCAATAAAAACAGGAGCTGAATCCAAGGTTTCCGGATATTAAACGAAGGCCAATTCTCGACTCTTCCAATTACGCGCGCTGTAGAACCTGAATGGAAGCCGTAGCGCGACTCTAAGTACTGCCTTCCATTTACGCAACGTGCTGTTGCAAACCAAGTCACAGGGCCGGGGGAAGAGTGTTGGGACTGTGGCTACCAGACTCCAGGGTCGCCTCCATTGGCTGGGCTCTTGACCAAGTACCCTGGCAATGTTATGGTTCCGTTCGAATAATCAAAATCCCTTATACAGTTTGATAGTTCGCTGTTCAGTTGTAAGCCCAACAGAACTAAATATCAATAGCTGAGAGAAGAATACCTTGGAATTTTTGATTGCACCGAAATGTTTTGTTTGAGATTACCAAGATCATTCACAAATCCAATATAAGAAGAAAAGGTGAACCATATTTTAAAACGCCGCAAGATCCTTGCAATTGTAGTTTTCGTTCTTCGGTGTGTACCCTGAACAGAATTTCCTTGGTTCAGACAGGCCCACAACCTTATTGCGTGAGCATCCCGAACAGGTAAAGTTGTAGCCTGTTCAACGTCCAATGGCTTGTGCCACCAGAGGAGGTATATTATGAGCGCAGATATGGAGTGAGCGAAGGTGTTGAGTTCCAGTAGGGTAATTGGCAAGCCCTGTAACACGCGAGAAAGGCATTGTATGCAGAACCATAAAGCCTGGGTACATACAAGAGATTTCGCGAGGCCGCTAGCCTTGCTCTTGTCTAGAATGTCATCCACAGAAATCTGCAATCGTTCGTAGATATCAGAAGCGTACAAGGCATCAGCTTCTCTGCAATCATCAGCGGATTTAATCGCATCTTCATCTTTCAGTCGTCGATCTGCTTCGCGATTCTTGCTGATTAATTCAGCATGGCCTCTTTCTATATTCTATTGAATCTCTGGAAAAGGCTCTCGTGAATATTGGAGAAGGACGCGAAAGGATTCCAGGTCTACTGTATCACGGGTTTCGGGAAGGACCTCTGGGAAGGCATCAAAAGTGTCAAGAGCAAATCCCCCCATCTGAGCATAGAATCCATGTACCAAAGTCCAAGAATGGAATGGATGTCCGTTAACTGATGCTCTTGTTTCATTCTTTACGTTTCCACTCGCTCGCTCTTCATTATCAATTCCTACATTCGGCGCCTAGAGGAATGAGCTCGGTTTTATAGTGTCTCAAGATTGACTGCATGGAAAAGCAAGTGGAAATTCGGTCTTCTGCGAGAAAATCCAGGTTAAGGGAAAGGTATTCCTTACCCCCAAGCGGAAGATCTTTTTAAGAGCGCGCCGGCATTTGCCTCCCTTGCCAAAGAGACTCGGCGCGGGTTCTGGTCCAAAATTCGTTTGTTATACTCCATAAACTTTTTCGCCTCCGATCGTTGATACCAGGCAGTATAGACTAGCATTTCTGGGGCAAGTAGACCGATTAGAAGCCATTTGACTTTCCTCCAGGTCTGGTACGACAACCAGAGAAAGGTTGAGTCATTATGCGCTGGTATATTAAGGTGCACAGCTGTTCACACGCAGAGTGAAGTTGTAATCAAGCAGCTCTGGAGAATGTTCGCCGTTCCACGAGTCCATGGATTCGGAACGAATGATATGGCGTCCGTCGTGTTACCGAAGACGTTGAACACCATCTCGCCGAAGTTTACTGAGCCTCGTGTGTATATGAGATAGAGATTGTGAAAGGGGCAGACAAACCCCTCAGCTCAACTAAAGAGTCCTATCTAATTGGCGTTGTCGTTGCTTCTTCTTTGGCTGTCCACGTGGCACCACCTATTGCTTCGTAGCTGCGAGCTGAAATCAAATTCGGCATATCCCGACTGCTGGTCTCTTCTGCCTATGAGAATTCTGACTGGACGGCACAACTGCTAATTAGTGTTACACAACAGCAGCCCTCAAAAAGTGGCTTTTACCACACCACTCCACGACTCACCGATGCCGATGAACTGCCAGCGACCAAGCCACTGAGTTTACAGTGGTGCAGTGCAGCAACAAACTTCTACGAGGTTTCCATGTGGTCAAAGATGGCATTAGAACGATGGATATAGTAAGATTACCAGAATTCAGGAATAGCGTTCGAGCACAAAATTGATCCTGTCTCTACGTCTAATCCAGGATATTACTTCATAAAAGGAAAATCCACGGTCCTGCCCTTCTCGACCCTATTTGCATAGAGATAAGCGGGCAGTCTAGTCACTTCCTTGTATACCTGGTGATTCACTTTCCTTAACTGTATATACGGAATTCCTTATTATAAGCTAGCCTTCTTTCTCCTCCAGGTCGTCAGTCCACGGCTGCCTAGTAATCCTTTCTCCGCAATAGGAGAGTCAGCTTATGCTTTTCTCGAATGAGAAATTCTCGTCATTCTCTCTAAAACGTCACTATCTTCCTCTGCTCTTACGACTTGTGTAGGTGTTGGCTTAGAGGGTAGGGAAATGTCCGTTGGAGTGGGTATTTTTGTAGTATCTAACCCTGAGTTGAAATATCCCCCCCTGGCCCTATCGACGATATCGAGACGATTTGATTTCCTATATCAAGTAATCTCACATGGAAATATTTTCATGGCATTTTCCATTTCCTTACTCTAGCCTGAGTTGTGTCCTGAACCCCTGAGCATGCCGCTAAACCAGTAGAAGCAGTTGGGCGGCAGCTCCTTTTTCGCTTTTACTCTCTCTTCTTTTTATCTTATATTTTAAAGGCTTACGGTAGTTGAATGAATCGATCGGATTGCGCTACAAGCTGTCACAGGTCCGGACTCCACCTCTATCTCCTACCTAAACCGCTAGTACTCGTCGTCTATACGAAACCTCAGAAATGCGGTTTGTGCTTTCGGCCCAAGCTGTGGGACCCCTCTTCGTGGAGATCCTCCAACATCCTCCATATCTTCTAACTGTTTCACAACATTGAGCCACAACGTGAGCAGGTCTCTTTTGGCTTTCTCGGTGCCCGAAAAACTGGCTAATGAGAGTTCTTGGATTCTTCCAAAAAGTTCAATATTTTCGAAGTGAGGTCAAGGTATTGAGGGAATCTAAGGTTGAGATCATCGACCCTATGTTGCCGCCGATCGGACCGTGATACCCAGGAATCCCACCAGCTATCCAGAGCAGTAGTCGTCTTACATCCGTACAACTCGTTTAGTTGCTTGTTGAGATCTTTGAGTGAGACATTGTAGTCTACCGGAAGTGTATTCGGAGGTACATCGCTCGCGATACCCAAAAAGGCATAAACCCTGTCTCTGAAATTCGTTGCCTCCGCCGTGTAGCAGTTTCTCATTAGACTCCACAGTGAAACCTGTCCATTCATCTTTAACAAGAAGATCTGAGCCATTGGCGAGCAGCTAAGTCCTACTTTAGACAACGTAGCATATATATCTGGCCACCAGGAAATCCCATCGCCTCCACAATGAAGGGAAAGCTTCTGAGCGAGCATTATTTCTTGAACAACCCAGGCACGGGTCCAGTAGCTTCGGTTTAGCAGTAGATCTAACGCGACTGCCGCTCGAGGGGCGGTACATTTGTTAGGGGTATAGTGTTGCCCGGTCTTAAGGCGATGCAGCTCTCTGCAGGCTTCCTTGCTGCCATCTCGTTCAACTCCAAGCCAGGCTCGCACTAGGCTCGCGCTCCTGTAAACTTGACCCATCATTGCGACCTGATGACTCTGTTCCAGGATGTTGTCTTGGTCGATACATATAGCATCAATCCACATTGTGACCTCGGAGGTCTCTTGACGCAGGTGATAGAGAGCCCACTACAGGTTTTCTCACGCTTCGAATACCACCCCATCCACCATGATTTCTTTCAAATTTTCTGGTGAACCCCACTCATATGACAGCGCTTCGTACTCTGGTTTTGTGTCCAAGTTGACTTTGCGGATGGTGCATTGTATGCCAGAAGTTCTTTGTCCTGGTAGTAATTTCATGACCCGGATGTCTTTCCTTGTCATATCGAGAGGCTCGTAGGTATAAGACATATTGAGATTTTATCAATATACGCTTGCAGTGTTTAAAGATATGTTCGGGTTGTGTTTTTGATGAACACGCGATTTATTATTCAATAGTAGCAAGGTGAGTTGATGAGATGCGACGTGAGGTGGACGTTGGTTATGCTTAAGCGAAAATTGCGGAGGTGTGCCCCTCCCCATGATTGCTGACACGTCCTGCCTGTAGCACGTTTAGCTGTGTCTTGCTGCATTGATAACGTCCATGGAGATATCAATACCATTCGTGCCAACATCAAGAATGAACTCTGACAACGACCAGTACTCAGTTTGAATCCAACAATAAAAGCAACGTATCTCCCACTTGATCCACGAATAGGAGTAACGCCAAGTTATAATCGTACTGCTGTCATTTCAGCCATAACCTCGCTCTACCAATGCCTGGCCCAGTTCCCGTACCTCGAATCCTCAGACATTCTCTATCCACCATCTTCTGACTGGCCCAACATCAACCAATCAGGTTTCGCCTTCCTCAAGAAAACCGATGAAGCCATCGAGCTTCTGAAACACTTGCCATACTTAAAGAACCTATTGTCAATTTCGAAAGGCTTCGCGGTCGCACCCGATACTTTTGCCGTCGACTATTTGAGCTGCATAATCGAGAGTCCATTGGGCAAGCATAAGGCGCATTTTCAGTTGCCTTACATTGTCAAGGAGGAAGATGTCCCAAATTGGGTCGTATTTTTGACATGCTAGAAGAACATTGTAGCTGGGATCAGTTTGATGATCGACACATCTATGGTACTTGATGTTTCCCCCCGCTCTCTTGTTCAAATCCTTTTCTTGCCGGATGCTGACCGAATCAGGACATAATAGATTCTACGACGGACCAGATTACGAACCTAATGACCCTCGCAGCTGGAGAGATAGATGTGATTAAACTATGAGATTGGAGGACTATCTTGAGGCATGGAAGAAAGATTTCTTAGAGTTGAAATGCATTCTATTTTTCGATCGTGGTGCATCAAGAATTTGGTCTATTGAGAGTTATCTAGGGATTGATGGCTTGGAAGAGAGGGAGGTAAAGGCATGTTCAACCTTTTAGGCCTTGTGTGTTAGCAATACTGATTGTTGCTGGGAGATGGGTATGATAATGCGTGCTCATGGATGGCCGAATAGTTTTGATCGGAAAAGCGATGAATCCTACGGCATCGATGTATCGTTTCTGAAGTAGTCATCATTACTTCGTGACACATTGTGATGAGGATTGCTATCGCTTCGAAGCTCTCAAAAGGGTGGGTTAATACCGATGCGGGATATGGCGGGGTAGATTTTTCACGGGCTGGCTCGCTAAAATTAGCGTCTTCGTGATCAATTTCCCGGTCGCTTTCATTGTTCGTAATTGCAGATATAATCTGAATCCAGCTGCAATGTCTGAAACCTCGAAATTAACGTAGGGCAGCATGTCAGATTGTTTAACTCTGTTTACGTGCATTCATTCGGGGTGGGGTCTGCTGAAAGCTGAGCATACCTCAGCACCTGTTCTGGGCGACCGGCAGTCAGCCACAAGCTATCTCATGATCGTCACTTCCCTTTTGAGTCACCACCACAAAAAGGCACCCAATGAAATCGTTTCACCTCATCACAGTGGGCATAAGGCAGAGATATCAGCTGAAGGATTGTCTCACATTTTCATGTGGACACATCATGACCGTCATGCTCTCATTCCTCCAACTTATCCTGAAATTTACTTGTTTTGAAAATACATTTCCTGCACCTTAGACTTATCCGTTAAAAAACTTTCGAAGACAAAGGTTTTCGCAATGGCACAACCTCTCACTCGCCCAGATATCGACACGGCCATCGCCAAATATGGGCCGGTGCTGCAACTGCATCCCGACGAGCAGTATCTCAACTGCTCAATCGAGTGGGTGCTTACGCACAGCACTCTGATCGACAGCAAAGACAAAACTAAGAACATCGTTCACCCTCGACAAGATCAACTCCCTCAAGGACCCAAGCAAGCTAGTCGATACTTCCTGCAGGTCGAAGACTCGGCAAAGCCAGGCAACTTCTCAACAGCAAAAGCTTATGTCAACGCCTTATGGCAGAAAGGCACGACCTATACGGATCTCCAGTTTTGGTTCTTCAGCGCCTATAATGGACACGGAACAGCAAGATTCGCCAGCCTTGTAGAGGATAAAGTGAAGCACGAAGCTGATGTCAATCTGGCTCCACTCGGAGAGCATTGGGCTGACTGGGAATACGCTGCTGTGAGAATCGATAACGCCAGCAAAGAGATGATTGGAATCATGTTATCTGAGCACGGAGGGAACAACTTCTTTGACAAAACTGCTGTTGCCAAGCAGTTCAGAATGGTCAATGGAACTCATCCGGTTATCTACTCATCCTTGAATGGGCATGCAAACTTCCCAGGTGTGGGGCCAAACTTCTCACAGCATCACCAAGTGCTTGGGAAGCCTGCAGGTCTTGACTTCAACATCGTCAACGCTACCGCAGACGGGGGCTTACAATTGGACTGTTCGGTGAGATACGAAGTCGTGGCGGCGGAGTGGCTGAAAGGAACACCTGAGGCTTACGATGTTCCTGCTTGGGTGGGATATCCGTACCGGTGGGGCCCAGAAGGGACCACGATCCATATGAAGGTCAAGACTTTGTCGGACTTCATCAAGGCTGCTTTAGGTCAACCACCTGATGTCTTCGAGGTTCTTGTCTTGGATGATCCGATTACGCTTTTGGCGGCGGAGTTGTTGCATGTTTTTGTAAAGGCGGATATCAATGGCGCTGCTGCTCCAGCAACTCAAGCTCCTTGGATTGGGCATTACTGAGGTGATTTCTGAGGGGTAGCTCTGTGGTAGTGAGCCTATTTGAAGGAACCTGTTCCCAATTTGTGAAGTTAAAGACGTATTGAATCTTTTTGAGGTTTGCTTGGGGGCATGACATTCCGGGTTCGAGTGATTATAAGTGAAATATTTGATGTCTCGAACGGTAGTTGAACTCTAATCCTTCAATCTTCATCCAAGGGCCGGTTAGTAAGCACAACCGCTTTTACTCGAGTGCTAATCCCCCTCAGCTCACCCTCGGCTCCCTTAGCTTCATGAGCCATTTAATTTTCAAGCACAGTCGCAGCGCGTTCCAGCTGCTCTACCTACTTCCAATGACGACTGAAAACCAAATCGCACCTTCAAAACTCCATCGTTTTTAAGGAATCTACTAAAACCACACCACGCGACTGTAATCTTCACGCTTTCACCTTATTCAAAGCTCAAGTTACAGAACCAATCCGTCTTTCATAATGTACTCAAATCTTCTTAATCTTTAACATAATAATCTTCTCTTTTCTTGTAGTTCTCACTACAGTCTCTGCTATATAGCCTGTCGTCCTTATTTCGCTTTTCAAATATCGCACCGCAAAGGTCTTGCCAAAATTCACTTGGATACTCGCTAGAATATTTTTGAAAGTCCCGTCGTGACATGCTCCACGCACATATATACTTCGTAACATCGAGCCAGGAAGAGTATTCTCATAGATATAAGTCATCATGCTGCCTGATATGATCTCCTTTTTGGTATCCATTGCTAGGCGATCCATAACCACATTTTGTAGGATTGGCACACTTCATTTATCCACTAATACTCAAAACATACTAAGTTGTAGGAACTCTAGTTTAGCATACCTTTAGAAAATAGCGCCGCTATAAATTTATTTGACACATTCCCATACAGTATAAGGGTCCTCGCCAAAAATATCTACTTCTTCCAAAGAGGCTTCCGCGAAGCCACCATTGAAGGCCTTGTTAAAGAATGGGCAGTATTGGTAGAGAAGATATTTGTGTAGCTTGACAGGGCTCAAAAAAAGCGTATTATAACGGACACGAAGTCTCCTAATAAGCGTCTAAATTCTTAGAAGCTGTTTAACTCAAGTATTTTGATTAATAATCTTACTCATTCGACATGTGCGCCATCGTATCCGACGTCAAGGCCGGCTCAAAGGACAGAGGTGGTCAAACGACCCTGTAATGGCGGTTCGCGTAGGCCACTAAGAGGAGATGGTGTTGATGGTCAAGTGGAACGACGGCAAGGCTGATTTGGAGAGAGATGATCATATACCGCTGTTGGGGGCGGCGGAGCGAGTGCAACAAAAAGAAAATTCGGTATTGAAACTGTTGCTAAAGTAAGGATCCTGAGGGACGAGTCTTTATGCCCCACTTTCGAGCGGCGAAGAAAGGCGACGATGGGGCTATGGGAGCTGCGTGCCAAGAGTTGCGGCGAACGAAAAGTTGGGAATCTATCATTCGGGGCTAGGTTGATTGGAACAGGCAAGGTTTTGCTCGTGCACGATAAACAGCAGGTAATGGCACGGCTGGCTCGCAATTCTGCGAATGTTTCAAATAAGATGCCACCTGAAAGACCAGTGCCAATCAATTTTGTGTTACTCTGGGTGCAAAGGTATGACTCACTGGCCGCAGACAAGCCTCCCCATTTTGTCGCCCACCAACCCGAACCAATCAAGTCGGCCATAAAAGGAAGTTCAATACTAATTTTAATCACGCCAGGCTTTAATTTGCTGCAAGCCCATCAATTTTTGCAACAACATATGAGCGTTTTCTGGATGGGAGCCTGTGCCCTGGCGCCAATCATTGCTCAACACGTACAAAGTCATGCTGGCAACACCAACATCTTGTGCACTTTAGAGCTGGAGCCTATTACTAACAACCTGCTGCCCCAGTTACTGAAAAGGAGAGTAGTAGACATAAGTGTGAGAGGTAGAAGTGGTCAAACACTTCTGTTACAGAGGGCGTGAGGCCGACACCGAGTCAAGGGGCAATCTACTCGGTCGGACGCCGCTGTCATTGTTGGCAGCGGGAAGCACGGGCTGTGATTTCATATGCATCCTCGTCTTCTATTCTGCACCGGTCAGTCATTGTTGCAAGTTTCATTACCAACCTGAACATCATGGTGGATTCGGCGGTTCTAATAGTTATTAGATCATGATAGCGGGCAATAGTGCATAAAAGGCCAGGGCTTCAATATTTGCATCTTTACGTCTCACCGGACACGTCGCTATTCAAAGAATTTGGGCGAATCTATTCACTATGGTCGACCACCTGACCAAAAGCATTTACGATAACATTCCACTTCCCAGAGACACCCACTCCATTCGCCTCCTTTATATCCACCAAACTCTGGGAATTGACGGTCTTATTCAATGTCATCTTCTTCCTACCTCCCTTGAGCTCGCTGGGCAATATGAAGCCCTTTCATATTGCTGGGGAGACCGCACGGAAATGGGACAGATTTCTGTTAATGGCGAACCGTTTGAAGTCACAAAGAATTTATTTTCGGCATTAGACGTGTTGCGCCGTCCTGACAATTTACGGGCTATGTGGATTGATGCAATATGCATTAACCAGAATGATTATGAAGAGAAAGGATACCAGGTCAACATGATGAAAGAGATATATGCCCGCAGCATGAGGACTCTCATTTGGCTTGGACCGGAGGATTTTTCTACTCATGAAGCGATATTCTTCCTTCATAATGCTGCCGGAAAACTCGACGGAATGAAGGCGAAGAGGATGGAGAGATCCCGCAAGCTGCTAAGGCTATCAAGAGGACTCAGAGAAGCCGACCGTCCCCTTTGGTACCTTGCCGAGACTTTTCTTGAAAATGACCACACTTCAGTAGTCAAGTTACTCCAGCGACCATGGTTCAGGCGTATTTGGATTGTGCAGGAAGTTGTATTCGCACCTGAAGCTATCGTCATGTGCGGGATGGACTCTATGGACTGGGACTCGTTCGTTAATGCAGTCTTCGTACTCGAACAGAGAACGACACCACTAGGATCCATGTTGGAGAATCTCAATATCGCGCCTCATTTCCACCTCAAAGTTCTTTCAACAACTCGCAATATTATTAGGGATGGACGGTACTTCAGTCTTTGTGAAATTCTCCGCCGTTTCCAACCTTTTGAATCTACAATGCCTGTGGACAAGATATTTGCCCTTAAAGGACTTTTGAAGCGACCAGAACAGATCTCTGTCAACTATGAGTTGCCGGTAGATCGGGTATACCGAGACGTCGCAGCAGCCATTATCCAAGAAACTCGTGACTTATCTCTTCTACTTGGCTGCTATCAGATCACGGTTGGGCCTGGCATGCGAACGCTCCCTTCCTGGGTTCCAGACTGGTCTGCGAGCGGGCAATATCGTACACGTGCACTAACTGCGGTGTTCGCCGATGACACTTATTCGGCGAGCCAAGGAACGGCCCCTAAAATATCATTCGGTCTCGAAAATTGCTACTTGCAGCTTTCTGGGCTTAAAATTGATGAGATATCACAACTTGGGTGTAAACGACCACGACATACTGAGCTGAGCGAGAGATACTGGCCGAAACACCGACTATTTCCAAAAGAAAATACATACGGGTTTGTAGTAGACTGTTGCGATACGGTTCGTGACTGGAGACAATTAGCGCTGAGCGAATCGGTCAATCCACCAAGCCTCTACGCTACTGGCGAGTCACATTACGAAGTTCTCTGGCAAACTTGGTTGCAGCCCGATGCTCGGTTTCCAAGCGCAGAGGCGGCAAGAAAGCTCCGCCTGAGGATCAATTTATTAGAATTCCAATTTCAATGGCTTGATTGGTTCGTGAGAAAGGTTAGCAAAACATACCACTGGTCAATTATTTGGTTACTTTTCATCCCTTATCTTTCATGGTTTAGCATCGTTGCTTTGTTCGAATGTTGGCTCGGTCGACTGTCCTTCGAAACTATAAAGAACTTGCCAGATCCCACTCAGTCTGAGAAGGTAATAGGACGTACAAAGAAAGGTCTCCTTGCATTTCTTCCTATGTCGTCTGCTGTTGGAGATTTAGTTGTTATATTCGAAGGTGTGACGCGACCATTTATAATTCGAGCCAAGGGAAACCGTTGGCAACTTGTCGGAGCAGCCTACGTTCATGGTATTATGTATGGTGGCGCTTTTAATCCCAGGAACCTTGAAATTTTCCATATTGTATAATATAAATAAGCAATAGTTTTTAAAAAAGAACGCCTAATTATAAGTTACTTCGTTTTGGCCAATAAATTAAATTAATTCGATAATCGTTAATACGTAATAATTAGTTATAAAAAAAAAATTTAAAAAAAAAATAATAAATCGTAAAAATTTTAATTATAATTTTTTTTATTTAACCGAGTTAATTAAGTTTTTAAAATTAATTTAGTATTTATATTTTGTTCGTTTGAAAGTATTATTAATATTTACAAAACTCGGTAATAGAGTTTATAAGAAAATATTGCCTGTGCCTATTATCGGAATACAATCCCTGGACTTCAGCCATGCAAATAAATAGACGCACATGTACTGCAAAACATCGCAAAAAGGACAAGCCTTGCAATGCATGCAGCTAGATCCAGTTGACTTGCTCATAGGGAGCTACGGATCGAGCAAATCATGATACTGCTTGATCGGGGGTCTGATACCCTGCCGAAGTTCGAACAGCTCCTTCAGACCAACTAGGATGATTGCAGCTCTCCCCTATCAGAAAAACCCTATCATCTTCAAGGGCGTACGGCTCTAGTCAAGCCAGCCTAACACTGCGAGGACTTCCGCCGTGGGGAAGTTGACTGTTTGCAGACGAGCACGCATACCACAAATGAGCCACACTCATCCTCTCAAGCTCATCTGCCCAGCCCATCTCCAGAGCTCATCGCCAGAACTCATTATCGAAGTATCCCGTTCCCCGAGATGGTCATATCATACGACCATACCAAAAATCGTCTCAGCCAAGAGGATATGAAAGTGATGGAAAGACTTTCCGTCAGATGCAAAGATCAGATAACTCGGAGCGGCGTGAGCTCCTTGATTTCATGGATGAAAGTCGCCTACTACGCATAACTTTCAACCGCCACCGCAGACCCCCTTCAACAGCCGCAATCCGACTCCATCAGCTTCCCCACCGCAGGCTCTTGACAGTGAAGTAAAATTCTCTCTGTGTCCACTTCTAACCATAACTATTCTGCCACCTACGCCTCCTATATCTAGAATCATGGCACCTAAATATCTCGAACCTCCCCACGTTCGCCATGAGTATAAAGCACCTTCCGCATTTTCTGTACCCAGAGACTAACTTCAAAACAGACCTCGGGTCTCACAGATTCTCGCAACATGGCCTCGAACTTTGCACGACACGAGCGTAGAGATTCAGAGATCATCGGAAAGATGAAGCCATCAACAAAAAGGCTGGAGCAGCTTCTTCCTCTAAAACAGCAGCACAAATATTGACCCCTTTTACTCTATCTGGGACGTCTCTCGAAAACAATACTGGTTCCTCTCTCGAATTTTAATTTGATCCACATCGCGGCTTAGGGCAGGCAGTACTTCCAAACTGGCGGGGGATGTTTCAACGAAAAGTTCAACTGTCCTCCACAGCGTCGCACGGACTAGGCGGCTTTACGCAGGACTGATGAGATTACACTCTCTACAACAGTAGGATTGTTCCGCAAAATTCCTCGGCACAGAGCAGTGCTATCATACACGCTCTACTGACACAGGAGAGAGAAGACGAAATCCACCAAAAGTCAACTCGCATCCAGTCATCGAGTCGCACGTAGCATCATGCTAGCATATGAAAAGCTTGTGTTGGTGACAATAGCATTTCGTCGGAGGTGGTGGTGGTTGGGCACAACTGCATGTTCTCGGCTGAATAGGTTGTGAAGAAAGAGTTATTATCGTCGTCGTCCTCTTCTCGCCAGAAAAATAGTTACATCTAGCTTAGAGATTAGCGAATAGAGGGGCGCCGTTTTTCCCGCTTAAGTGCATAAAACCCCACCTTTTAAAGAAACCCTCCAAGGTCTTCAAGAAGCCCTTGAAGATGCCTGAAACACCAAATATCAGCAAGCCAAACTGGTATTGTTGCGCTTGTAAGCTTACAAAAGATCACGGGATGATTGAAATTGAAACGTCAACAGGTGCGGCGACCGATGGTGAAACACATACAGTTGATGGTGGAGTGACTCAATGTGATCGTTGCTCCTACACTAAATGCGCTACATGCACTTAAAGAAGATACCAGGTATCTTTCGCAAATGAGTAAGGAGCTGTACTACTGAAACATAGCCCTTGTCCAAATGCAACAGAAAATAGGCGATTCTGAATCCACGCTTGCGCCTTTGAGAGGGAACTTGCGTTGGTTCATTACGTGGGGGTCTGGGACCTTCCAAGAGGTGATGGTGATACACTAACAATCCTCGCTAATCATCGAGGAGCATTGAGATATGAAGCCAGAAGAAAGCTTGAAATTCTATTAAGTCTTAATATCAACCTAGGGACTTGAAAAGGGAGCTCTGAGAGATACTCGCCTATGCACAAGTCGAAGCTCTCCTACGTATCAAACAAGAAATCCAACCTCTTATTCCCCAAATCTCCGTTCTTCGCTAGGTAATCAGCCTGTTCCTCCTTACTCAACGCATTCCACTTCTTAGTCTTCCAATCATTCCTCAGCAAATAATACCACTTTGCTAATGCATATAAAACAATCGTCCCGACTGTTATAGCAATCAACTGTCTATTCCCCCTTTTATACAAGGGCTTATCATCACTCATATAAATATTACTACTCGCAATCCCACTTAACTGAATCATGATATTAAAACAACTCGCTGAAACAGCTCTCGTCCTTACCGAATTGCTCAGACGAGAACACCAAGATACAAGCGCAGCTTGAGCAGAAGGTTGACCGAGAAGGAAGAAAAGGAGTGCGTATTGACCCCAGTGCGAGAGTGATTGTACGGATGTGTATTCGATGATTAAGAGGGGCAGGATCCAGATTTGAGCGAGGAGACCGACGATGGCAACTTGTTGGGTACGTTCCGCTACCCAGGTTATACCGAGGAGGTTGAGGGCTGCGAAGACGGTGATTGGGATTCCGAGCAGGGTGGTATGGAATGTGCTAAAGCCGATGGCTTTGAGTGTCAATGTCAAGTATGCTTTTGGTGGTGATCCTGGGATTTCGAAGATGATGCCGATGGCGTAGACGGGCCAGAGATCATAATCTGTGAGACTCTGCCAGAGCATTTTTGGTGTGATAGCTTGACGGTTATGCATGTCGCCTTTGCTGGGATCATCTCGGAGGACGCGGTTGACGATGATCTTCTCCTCGCGTTCGGTGAAGTAGCCCTTGGGATTCCGCCATGTTTTCGTTTGTGCTGGGCCTGGGACAAGGAATAAGAAGCTGGTGAGACCGATCGCGAAACTGATGATGGCTTCAATGAGGAACAGCCACCTCCATCCTGCTCTGCATCTACTCCACGTAGATGGAAGACTCCATAAGCGATGAAAGATCCGATGACTCCGGACATCGAATCCGTAAACCAGAACAAGGCAAGGCGTATCGGCATCTCACTCTTCTTGTAGAAGAATGAGAGGTACAAAATCGAGTCCGGGATGAAACCGCCCATGAATAAACCGACAAGGAACCGACAAGCAAAGAATCCAGCTCGGTTCTGCATGAAGAACTGTCCTCCAGCTGCGATACTCCACAACATGATCTGGATAGGAATCCAAATATCAGGACCAAGTCTCTTCCCCACCATTTGCGACGGAATTTCTGCAATCAGAAATCCAATACGATACATATTCTGCGCATTGTTGTAATCGTTGGTATTGAGTTTCAAGTCGTCGAGCAGATTATCGGCCACGGCATTCCCAAGATTTCCACGATCGATGTTAAGGCCGAAAAACATGACTAGAATCCAGAGGAAGATACGGATGTCTGTCTTGCGTCTGACCTTTTGCTCTTCGCGATGGGTCCATCTTTCAGAGATGTCGAAACGCTTGAAGTCCTCATGGTCGGCGCGAGGAAGGTAGAATTGTGCTTTCTCAGGGTCGTCAAACACGCTTCTTGGCGTGGCGATGGCGTCGAGGTCTGCGACTCTGGTTCGACGTGACCATGGCCAGTAGGACTTCTGAACTTCTTCGTCTGGCTCAGCGAGATCTCCAAACTCGCCAGAAGTGATAATCACGTTCTCTTTGACTTCAGGAGAGCTTTTGTCGCTCGTGGATGCGTCAGAATCGTGATCAGGAGACTCGTAAATGGCATCGCCTTTAGGCTCGAGTGGAAGGTTGATGTGGTTCGACATGATAGACGGCGGGTGTGGCTTTGCACCAAACGAGGGTTCAGAACCAAGCTCGGGACGGCTTGTTTGGGGGCGCTTGGCTACGGGCCGCAAGGCTTGGGTGATAGAAGCCTTTTATCGAAGCTTCGCACATCTGTGCCGCTTCAAATCGAGCATCCATCTTCTTCGTTATCACGCTCGCCATCAGGACGTGAATTACGTCAATTGCCATTTTCGAGAAGGCAATTTATATTGAATGGATCTTCGTCTTCGTACAGCAGTTCTCAAGTAATCCTAACGTGAGTTCTGGCAAGATACGACGAAGGACAGATTCTGGTTGGAGGGTAAATCGACCTCCGCCGAAGATGCAACGCGCCCTGCATTCCCAGCACAGTGGAACGGTGTATCCGCACCAGTTGGACGTTTTCCAGAACAAGACCCGCACCGAGGGAGTCATTTTGGCATCTGGAAGGGCAGTAATCACCAAGGTCGCGGGTGTTTGAACAATTGGAGCGATTCGTCTATTCTCGCGTTTATGACGTGCTACCGGGGGGGGGGGCTTGCATCAAGCTTCCTCGACCACAGCTTTGGCATCGAGAGCCACTGCGCCACTCCCATTAGCGTCTTGATGTTCTTGATAATACCCTATCAGTGCCAGGTTCTGGATAGCTGCTATCCCATACAAAGCGCTGATGTTCGTGGATACCCACGTCGCCTCGGTCACCGGCACGATTGCGTTCTCGGTACTGACAGCTATACCCTCCCAATTGGTATCTGGTCCATATCCATCTTCGGGACCGTGTCCACCCTTCAAATAGAATTGCTCCCAAGCACGCTTGGCCAAAACTTGATCTCCAAGTCTTTTCGCTGCGTAGGCGGTAAGGCGAGAATGACCTTGCCTCAATTGAAGCTTTCCAAACCCGACCCCAAAACGTGAAATCTGCTCCGTATTCGTGCCATTAAAATAGGCACAGTATTCTAGCCATGCATTTTCAAAGCCTGGAATCGCCTCAGGTGGAAATTTATCAATAATCTCTGCGCAGACTTCGACGAGCCCAAACATCGCTGATAGATGTGAGATCTGCACCACACCTTTGTTGTCAAGATCCTGGCAGGTGGAGTGATTTCTCCTGTTTCCAGATTATACGAAGCGGCCCCTGTGACAAACCCATTTGTCAGGCTCCCGATGCCTCTGGTACCGGCCAATAGCCTTTTCTTTGCCTCCTCCCACCGAGGTCCTCTTCTTTCAAATTCGATGAGCCACGCGGCCGCAAGCGCAGACCAGTCTGTACCCAGAGATATCAAAATGGCTGTTGCATCCGGCCGATACGTTTCCTTGTCTTTTCGCACTTTGCGGTACGGGTCCAACGTAAGAATGGCCTGCTCCGTAGCCAAACACTCTTGCAATAACTCGCCAACCCGCTCATCTCCGCCCGAGAGATAGAAGAAGTATTTCCGATACAACGCATTCGAAATACGGGCTTGTTTGCAGCTGTCGCTCCAGTGCTGTACCCCATGTCGAGTTCCTAGCCCTTTGTGTGGTCCGAGATGGTAAACGTCGACCTCTCCAGTGTGTCTGGTGAGAGATTCTGCCATTCGAAACACATTTGCCCTGCCAGACTGTAGAAAGTACAACCAGAGCCAAAGGTCTGGAGAGAGTTCAGAATTGTCCCAAGCGTAGCCTCCGATATCGTAGCGCCAGTTGTGTCGGTCCTCGTCATATGCATGCATGATATCTCCGTGGTCCCAGAAGCCATACCATCTACGCTGTGAGATCTGCGATTTGTGAAAGTCAAACAGAAATGCAAGATGATCTTCGATTATTTTCGCGACTGGGGATGGGGTCATGAGAGATTGAGGACACCAAGTGTCGCCAAGTGCCTTTGTTCGATAAACAGTCTTGGAGTCAGGCAAGAGGATAGGCGGCTTTCGGATGAATTGAGACAGCTCTGAGAATGTCTTCTGGTCTGGTGTTTCGTCGAAGGAGAAGATGTGCAGCTCATTCGTCCTGGCAATTCCATAAGGCGTCCCCAAGCCGGGTTCCCAATCTTCATAAGTAATGTTCAGCGCATCAAGCTGCTGGTCGTAAGTATCTTGACCCAGACCATCGTGATATTGCCTCAAATCCATGGCAGGAGCAGAGGGACTGTAAAGCCACATGGTGATGATTCCTTCGTCGGAAGATGCATCTCCGATGTCCAGCCCCGTGGGGTATCGTTCCCAGAAGTCTTTGAGCCCGACAGCAAGACCTCCACTGGTGCCCCTCCTAGATAAACTAGACCATCAGAGCGATTTCCACCTGGAATGTTCATCCAGGAGCATCCGGCTTTGGTTCGCTTCCGCACAGTGAACCCATCTGGAGACAGCTGCGTCAAAATCCAATCATTCCATGACGGAACCCAATGCAATCGCGAAGAAACGGTAGTGTCCCAATCGCTAGTCGGTGGAGTTGGCTTTCCAGAAATTTGAGCTTGCCGAACATTCAATCCTGTGTCTCTCCGAAGTCCTGTAATGCTTTGAACAGCCTCACTAAGCACTCCTCCATCAACGCCAGATATCCTAATATGTCGATCGTAAAAAGAATCAGCTTGTAGAGGAACGTCGAAACGAACTCCAATTCCACGGATGAAGTCAGTCTCCATGTCGCCATCATAGATGAATGTATGCATCATCCGAATGCAAGCCGAGTCGGCATAAAGGTAGAATCGAAGAGTGAACGGAAGCCACGGTTTGTGACCACCTTCATTGGTGCCATGGTGTCGTCCTTTGAGAGCGATCACAGCTCTGATCGGTCCGGATTGCTCGACGATAGCCTTCTCAATTCGTCCTTCGAACATCTCTTGCTTCGGTGATATGTCTGTCGGTTCACCCGATGGTGCAGATTGAGAGAAGAGAACCAGTCTCCCATTTCGAGCCCTGAACTTCTCGTTGACTGATGAAATACTGTGGACGGGAGTATTTCCTCTAGTAGAAAAGCAGACAGTGATCTTGCCAGTTTGTACTGTGATGGCATCTTGCGTCGGGTCTTCGCTGACCGAAATCTCCGCTATTTTGCCATTATGTGCTCTTTCATCGACACTGTGATCACCATTCACGATTGTCGTCGCACGCACTTCATAGTCCTCATTCGGAGTCCCGATGGGCGAGATGGCATGCCCTGTCCATTTAATAGTTCCGTCCGGCCAGTATGCCGTGGCCCATGACTGAATTGGCACCTCAATATCGTCCTTCCCATAACACTTAAAGAGTGTTTTTGATGGTTGATGTTGTCCCTGTCGCCACGAAATCCCAAACGTAGATCCGAAATTGCAATTTGGCATCCCCTCGAGCCATCGAAGTGTTGCAGACATTTCGTTGTGCCTCTGGAAACTGCATGAGTAAGACCCTTTGAAGGAAAAATGGGGGAAAGAAAGACGTGATTCGGCAAAAGGTTAGTCCGACCCGACGGACGAGGGGATTCAGTCCTCCACTTACCTCTCTGGAGTATGTCTTAGCCTCGAAAGACATATCGAGATAGCGCATCATGTATAGCAAAGGAGAACACCCACAGCGGGAATGAGGAGTCAAATGGAAACTATCCTACTGAACTGCTGCTACTAAGAAGCTCTGGTAGAACAAAGAGAAAACCCACCGAGCAATATTTCATGATATACCTCACTCAAGCTGACAGAGAAAACAGCTAGGACAGTATGAATAGAGCTTGGAGAGCAATAACGCTTTTGGGATGACTGCTGACTGTGAAACTTGAATATTTAGAAGGCAAGCAGTCCAAATAGTCTTTGTCACGACTTGACTGAGTTTTCCCATTACGAAAGTAGCAGGGAGCTCGAATGTAAGAAAATTCAAATAATACTTGAATACAGAGTCTGATAGAAATATTAGCCCCTTCCTTTCAAGAACTAAACGGTTTTTTTTGCATTTTTGTCTGGCTGTGCGGCCCCGCCAAGCCTTGAATGCGGGCCTTGGAACGAACTTTTAAATGGGAACAGAGCCCTTTCAAATTCCGTGCCATTGCTCGTTGGTATCTCTTTGTCTTCTTCTACTCAAATGATTTGACAGTTCTATCGCTAGATCGTTCACCACCCGAAAGGATTATCAAATAGTGTTTGCATTCTGATTCTTATTCTTTTGTTACAATAGAGCAAAAAATTGAAATCAAATAATTTATGTGATTGAACTGACTTTGTTTGAACTTTTAATACAACTTTGTTCCGCTGCCAAATTTATCCCGTCAAACCTCACATTTCCAACGTTTATTGTATTAAATATATATATTACCAAAGATTCAAAGTAGGATTTAAAAGAATTATCGTTTAATTACTTTTATTAAATTGTTTAATTAGTGCGCCCAAGTAAAAATGAGTTTTAAATTATAATTACGTATATATTTTTATAATCGAAATTTGAAAAAACTAAATAAATTAAAATTAAAATAATGATTATAAAAACGCATTTTTTTTATATTATTTTAATATATATATTATACGCTAAATTTAAATTTTTAAATTTTAATTAATTTAAATTAAAAATATATAATTAAAAAATGTTTATTAAATTATAATTATTAATTTAAAAAATATTTTATATTTTTTTTATTTTTTAAAAATTTATTAAATAAATTAATAATAAATAAAAAAAGTTTTTTAAATAATATTTATTTATTTATTTAATTTATTATTTATTCGATTTAAAAATTAATATTAATTTTTTATACATGATAAAAAGATTTAATCGTAAATTAAATTTATTTAAAATAATTTATAATTTATAAATTAATTTATTAATTAATTAAAATAAAAATAAAAAAATTATTAATTAATTTATAATAAGCAAAAGTTTTTTATATATTAAAAAATATGTAATTAATATTATTTTCGAAATTAATTATTTATAAAAATTTTTTAAAAAAATATATATAATTTTATTATAATCGTTTTTTTATATAACGAATTTATTTCGAGTCTCGAAAAAAAAAAAAATATTTTAAATAAAAATTTAAAATTTGAAATATTTTAAATTATGATTATTTTTTTTTAAAATTTTAATAATTTTTTTATAATTTTTTTTTTAAATTTAATAAAAAAGAAATAAACAAATTTTAAATTTAAATTTATTATTAAAATTTTTTAATTATTTTTTATAAATATTATTAATTTTTTAATTTTATATTTAAAAAAAATTTATTATTAAAATTAATTTAATTTAAATTATAATTTATTTTTATTAATAAATATATAAATATTTATTATTAAATAAATTTAAATAAAATATTTATTAAAAATTTTTATATTAAATAATAAAATAATTTAAAAATTTTATATAACGAATTATATTAAAAATTATATTAATTTTTTTAAATTAAATATTATTAAAATATTTGTAAAATCGATTTTTAAAAAAAAATCGAAATTTATTATAAATTTTTTTAAATCTTTTATAAATAATATTATTAATAATTTTTTTATTAATATTAATAAATATTAAATTTATAAAAAATAAAATAAAATTTTTAAAATTTTTAAAATTATTAATATAAATTTAATCGATAAAAATTTTTATTTTATAAACGTATAATTTTAATTTTTAAATTTTTTTTTTATAATATTTAATTAAATTTAATTTAAAAATATTTTAATTAAAATTCGATTTTTAATATTAAAAAAAAAATTTATTTAAATAAAAAATAAAATATAATTTTTTTAAAATTTTTTTTTCGATAATTATTATATTAATAATTTTATAAAACGTAAAATATTTTATATAAAATATTTATTTAAATTTTTAATATATATTATTTATTATAATATTTATTAATAAAATATTTAATAAATTATTAAAATATTTAAATTCGAAAAAAAGATTTTTAATTATAATATTTAAATTTATTATTAAAAATTTTAATTAAATTAAATAAAATTTATTAAAACGTAATACGCGATTTTTTAAATTTATTTAAAATTATATATTATTTTTTTTTTATTTAATTAAAACTTTTTTTAATATGTTTTTAATTTTTATAAATTAATTATTAATTTTATTAATTATAATTATATTTTTTTTAAAAAATAATTTATGAAAATCAATTTTATTTTATTATTTATATATAAAATTTATTCGTAAAAAATAATATAATAAATTAATCAAATTTTAAAAATAAAAAATACGTAAATTTAAAAAAATTATATAATAAAAAAAATATATATATATTTTTACG
>MU119303.1:0-179408 GCA_014904845.1 Acephala macrosclerotiorum
AATTCTAAGTATTTAATTAATATTAGTTTTTAATAAAAAAAAAAAAAAAAAAAAAAAAAAAAAAAAAAAAAAAAAAAAAAAAAAAAAAAAAAAAAAAAACGCAAATTAAAATTTATATCGAAAAAACAAATATTTTATTATTGCGTATTTGATTTTTACGATTTGAATTATTATTACTTCGAAATATATTCTACGTATTTTATTTTAAATTTTATTAAAATAAATTAATATTTTAATAATAAAAATAATATATTAATAAAAAAAAAAAATTAAATAATAAAAATAAATATATATTATATTATTTATTTTTCGATTCTATTGAAAATTTTTAAATATTTTCAAAAAATAATAAATAAAATCGAAAAACGTATAATTACGCGCAATATATTTAATTATTCGATAAAAATATATTATTATAAAAAAAAGAAAAAAAAAGAAATATATTAATTAAAAAATATATTTAAAAAAACTTTATTATATATTAATATAAATTTAATATTACAATATTAATAATAGAAATTCGAACAAAAAAATACTTTTTTTAATAATTTTTTTAATAATATTTTTAATAAATTGTTTTTATTTTATAAAATATAAAAAGAAAATTATTATTTATTATAGAAATTTATTTTTATATTTTCGATTTTTATTATTGAAATATTACGTAATACGATAATTTAATTTATTGAATTATATTATTTTTTTATTAATTTTTTTTTATATTATATTTTTTTTAAATCTCTCGAACTATTATTAATTTTTTTTCAAATCAATTTTTCTCGTACAATTTATTATATTAATTTCAATCAATATAATTATTAATATAAAAATATATTTATTGTTTTAAATTCGATATTATATGATATTAATACAATATATATACTATGTAATATTATTAAAAGAAAATAAAATTGTCGCTTTTTAAATATTTTAAATTTTTTAATTTTTAATATTTTTAATTTTATTATTTCGATTATTTTATATACAATACCAAAAAATTCTTTATTTTTTAACGAATAAATATTAATCAATACTATATAATACTCGAATAAAAAATAGTTTAATTTTTAATTCGAAAATTTAATATTAACGATTTTAATTAAAATTTACAATAAATTGACTCGTTTATTTTTTTAAATATCGATTATATTAATATACTCAACTCGAAAATATTTCTATACTCAACAATAATTATTACAAAAATTATTACTTTTTCAATTTAATATACACTTTAAAAACTTCGATTTTTTGACTTTAAAATTCGTTTCGTTTTTATCAATATACTTTCAATATTTAATACTCGAAAAAAACTATATAAAAAAATCGTATATTTACGTAAAATCTCTTTTACAAATATTACATTTATTATTATCGATTTTTTTATTTCGTAATTTTACTCGATTTCTTTTAACAAATAAAATCAAAATTTTTTTAAATTTTTTTAAATCGATTGTTTTTCAAATCTCTAGTACTATTATTGTATTATTGAATTCGAATTCGAAAATACACATATATATCGATTTACTTTAAATCAATTTCTAACAATCGAATAATATAATTTTAATAAATATAATTATTATAAAAATAATTTAAATTTCAATAAAAATATATACTTCGAATTTCGTATTGAAAAAATAGAAAAATTGATATTTTATTATTTTACAATTTGTATTTCGAGTATTTTATACAATTAATTATTTAATAAAATCGTTATTTTTATTTATTTATTCGAAAAAAACTTTAAACAAAAATTTATAGATTATTTCTATATACTTTATATCGAACTTATTAAAAGTATCAAATCATAAAATAAATTTAATATAATAATTCAAAAAATAAAATTTAAAATAATACTAATATACGTTTCTTTTACTATTCGTTATTCAATATTTAATAAACGCTTTTTTATTGTAGAAAATGCGAATAAAATTTAATTTAAATATTTAATCGTCGTTTTATTATATATTCAATATACGACAATCGTTATAAAATCTATTAAAACTCGAATATAAAATAACGCATAAAATACTTTAAAAAAAATTTGATATAATAATAAAAATAAAAATTTTAAACAAATTCCATTTTTCATTACTAGTTTATTATTAAACAAAACTATAATTATTAAAATATTTCAAATTTTAATATTTTAATATTATATAAAATTGTTTATTTAATTAAATAAAATTAAAAAATTACTTGTAATTATAGTTTTTTTTTTTTTAATTTTTCATTTGTTATTATAATTAAACAAAATTTTATATAAATTTATTTAATCATTTTATAAAATCTTTAAAAATACTTTTTTGAAATTAATATAATATATCAATAAAAATATTCTTGTAAATATTAACGAACTTATATTTTCACGTAAAATTAATTATTAAATAAATTCAAATTAAATCTTTTTTATTTATATTTTACTTTTTTTGTATTTCTATTTATTAAAACATTTAATTATATATTTAATATAATCAAAATTTTAAAATATTTTAAAATTTGTCTCGTAAAATTTAATATATTTCATATTATTAATTCGATTTAATTCTCGTAATAATTACAATTTTTTAATAATTAGTAAATAGATTGAAAATAATAAAATAATATTATTATATTTCGTTGTTTGTATAACGAATTAATTAATTGATTTAAACAAATATTTACAATTTTAATATTTAAATTAATAATAAATTTAAATCAAACAAAAAAATATAAACTTTCAAAAATAATATTTATATATATATAATAAAAAAAAATTTAATAACGTACACTATATTATTATTAAACTTTTTAATAATATTTTTCAAAATTAAAAAAAATTCAATTAAAAATATTAACAAAATATTTTACTATTAATGAATTCTTTTTACGAAATTTCTAATTTAAATATAAACAAATCAAATTAATTAATTTTCTTATAAATATATTATCAAAATTTTATCTATAAAAATAATAATTAATACAATTATTATATCAAAAAATAATTCTTTTTACAAATTCTACTATTAATTTGTTATATACATTTTATTATATATTTTTGAATTATTAATATTATAAAACTTTTGTATTAAAATCTAAATAAAATCGTTTTTAAAAAAACGATAATCTAATAAAAATTTTAAATATTATATAATTAAACGAAATAAAAACGTATATATTTGTAATTTATTATTTTTAACTTGATTCAATACAACAATTTTTTGCTTTTTCTATCAATTTTTATTAGAGATATCGTATGAAATATTATATATATTTCGTATTAAATTAATATAATTTCGTATTACATTAAAAATTTTTCGTATTTCGATATAAAATTTAAAATTTTTAAAAAAAAATTTATTTTTATTTTTATTATATTTAATTTTTGCGAATTAAAACGTTAAATTCCAATTATATTTAAAAGTAAATAATTACTACGAATTTTCTTTTAATATTATTAATAGAATTAATAATTTTTTTTTTTATTTCAAATTATTTTTCGTATAAATTGATTTGAAAAATAATTATTATTTTTATTTTATTCGAAATATATAAATACAATTTTCGATTTTATTTCAAATATTATTTTTATTATACTAATAATATATTTAATATTATTAAATTTATAAATAAATTTATTTCAAAATTCTATTATAAAAATATCAAATATCGATTTATTAATATTATTAATAAATTTGTTTTCAATAATTTTTTCTTCAATAAATTTATTTTCAATCAAATTTTCAATAAATTTTTTTTCAATTAAATTATTTGCGATTAATAAAATATTTATATACATATTTTGAATTCGAAAAATTTTAACAAATATCAATATAATAAACTTTATACTTAAATCGTAAATTGATATTACTAAAATATATTATTTAAATAATTTATATAAAAATATTATTGAAAAAAAAAATAATTAATATAATTTTTTATATATAATAATTATAAATATTATTTGATCGTTTTTATTTTCATTAACGAGAAAATAGTTTTTATTTGATTCGTTATTGTTTATTAATAAAAAATTGTTATTTTCCAAAAAAATTAATTATTAACGTATTGTTTAATATTTGTACAAAACAATTTTACGTTTTCGTTTGCGTTTAATATTGAAATTTTTGTATTTATATCGAAACAAATTATTTAAAAATTTTATTAATTTTAAATATTTTTTATAATAAATTTGATTTCGTATTATTATTATAATTAAAAAATTAATAAATTAAAAAAATAATATTTTTAATTTTGTAATATAATAAAATATAAAATTGTAATTTGTACGCAATAATTTTAATATAGATTTTATTTTACAATCTTAATAAATAATATATTTCTAATAACGTTTTATATTAAATACTTTAAAACGAATTCGAGAATATTTCGTATATTTTTTTTTTTTAAAAAAGAATTTTTTTTACGAAATTAAAATTTTTTTTTTTTGATATAATCGATTCGAGTATTAATTTTTATTATTAAAAATCGCTAATAAAATTTTAATTTATATAATTTGTTGTTTTATATATATATTGAAAAATTTACAAATTCGATTTTATTTTAAACAAAAAAAAATAAAACGATCGAAAAAAAAACGCGAAATTAAAACGTATATTCAATCGATTTATTTTAAAACAATAATATTAAAAAATAGTTTAAATACTTATATTAAATTTCTTTTATATTTTCAAAATATTAAAAAAAATTTTACAAAAAAACTTTTAAAAAATGAAAATATTTTATCAAATCTCAAAAAAATTCAACAATTAAATAATACAAAATATAAAAATTATATTACTATATTTATTATACGTTTTTATTCAATTAATTAATTTAATTATTCGTTCGAAAAAAAATCGAATTAACAATTGAAAAAATTGGCATTTAATAATTATGAAATTTATTTAATTTCAAGTAAATTCAATAAAATAAAAAATATTTAATTTGTAAAGTAATTTCAATAATAATAATAATAATAATAATAATAATAATAACGACAATATATACGCAAATATTGATCGAGTTTTTAGTACTAAAAGATTTAAATAAAATATTAAAATTCTTTTTCAAAAAAATTTTAATTTTTTTATTTCGTAAAATAATATAAATATATTAAACGAATAATAATAAAATTTTAAAAACTAATAAAAAAGTGATTATTAAATTCATTTTATTATTATTTTTTTTAAATCAAAAAAATTATTTGTATTTAAAAAAAGCGTTTAATAATTAGTAAAAAATATTTAAAAATAATAATATTTTTAATTATTTTTACGAAAAAAAATAATAATTATTTTTTATTAAATTGAATATTAATTATTAGTAAAAATTCAAATTTTATTATTAAACAATTAAAGAAATTATTAGTAAATATATTTTAAATAAAAACAATTTTTTTTATTTTTGAAAAAAGAAATTGAAATAATAATAATAAAACTTTTTAAATTTAATAAATATTTAATAAAAAAATAATAAATTAATTAATTACAAATTTATTAAATACAATTACGAAGTAATTTATTAAATATAATTACAAAATGGATTTTTTTTCTTTTTATTATATTTAAGTTTTTACTTTTTATTTTAATTTAATTTTTTATTAATTTATTTAAATATTCGAAATTATTTTTAAAGATTGAAAATATTATTAAAAGTTTTATTGAAATTACTACGAAAATTGAAATAAAATTAATTTTAATAAAAATAAACTAATTATTTATTTCTTTGTATTAGTTTACTTTTTGAAAAATGTCGTCGTACGATATATTATTAATTCTTTTGAAAGAATCGATGAAAAGTAATAAAAAAGTCTATAAATTAATTAGTTTATTTCGATGTAAAAATGAAATTATATTTTTTAACAATTTAAAAATAATTGAATTTGATACATTCGAATCGCGAATAAGAAATTATAAATTGATCAATTAATTTCGAGTAAAAGTAAAAATGTATATTTTAATAATTTGAAAGTAAAAAAATTTGAATATCGAAAAAAATTTAAATTTTATTAATATATTTCAAAGTAAAAATAAGAGTATATTTTCTAATAATTTGAAAATAAAATAAGTAAAATTGAAAACAAATAATTAATAACGATTAATATATTTCGAAATAAAAGTAAAAGTGTATTTTTTAATAGTTTGAAAGTAAATAAATTTTTTCAATTTTTTACGATTGTAATAAATTATATAATTGTTTAATAAATATTGAAATTGTATTTGTTTATTTAAAAATAAAGTTTTTTAACGTCGAGAAATAATATGAACGTAAAATCGTAATACGATTATAATATAATGAAGTGAAATTTTATTGTAATAATAATAAAATCGACGATAATAATAATAACGAAATCGTAAATAATTTTAATTATAAATTAATTACAAAAATCAAAAATTGAAAAAAAAATAATTAATAATCAATTTTAAACAAAACGAAAAAAGTTTTAATAAAAACAAAATTGCGAAAAAAAGAGTAAATAAATAAAACTATAAATAATAAGTAAATTTAAAGTAGATCGAGAAAAATTAATAAAAAAAAAAATTTATAATTGTTGTAATTAATTTTTAAAAAATTGTAAAATTCGAGAAATCGTAATCTCGATATAAAAATAATTAATATTAAAATTAAAATTAATCAAATTATTATATTAATAAAAAAAAAAAAAATAACAAAAGTAAATAAAAATTTGATTATATGTAGTAATATAAATTATTAAACGTTATATTATTGTCGTAAAAAAACAAATTTATTCGATAATATTTAAAAATATAATTTTTTTTATCAATTGTAAATAAAGTAATTTTGTGCGTCGTATATTTTAATAATTATATAATTAAAAAATTAAAATTAAAATATTTAAATTTATATTAATCGTATAAATTATTTTATAATAATTTTTTAATTATAGTATTATTAATAATAAAATTATACGATTTTTTTAAAAAAACATCGAATAATATTCGAAAGATTTTAAAATTTCAATTATTAATATTAATTTGTTTTCGTATAATAATTAAATTAATAATATTAAATTTTACGAATAAAAATAAATTTATATTTTAATTTTTTAAATTTTATTTTTTTTTTTTATTTTTTTTTTTTTTTTTTTTTTTATTAATTTATCATTTTTTTTATTACGTTTCAAATGATTTCCTTTAATAATTAATTGTTTATTTATTGAAAATTTATTTAAAATTTGTTTTTTATATAAAATAATTTTATTAAATAATTTTTTTAATATTTTCATTAAATAATTATTCAATTGAAAAGCGATCAATATTTATATTCGCGTTTTTATTAAAGAAATAATAAACGTACAAAATATTGTATTTATACAAGTATTAACGACAATAAAAAAAAATTAAATAAAAACGAAAAAAAAATAAATTCGTGCAATTGTACGATTCGATAAGCGATTGAATACAATGTTGAAACGATTCGAGAAACGGTTAAATTAAATGTTGTAATCGTTTAAAAGTATAACGAAAATTTTAATAGATTATAATAATATTTTTATTTGTTTTCAAAAAATAAATACTCGATTAAATACAATCGAGACGCGTTTAAATACTTTGAAAAAAAATTAATAAATTGTTGAAATGCGTTTAAATATTATAAAAAAAAGTTAATAATAAAATAAATTTCGAATAAATACTATATATATTACTTTTTCTCAATTTATTTTTTCTTGGTTTCAATTTAATATTTATTTAAGCGTTACAATAGTTTTACGTAAAATTTTAATAGTAAAATTTTTTACAATCAATCAAAAGTACAATTTACATTATTAATTCATATAAATACTTACGTATATATTATCGAGTTTTTTGAATTAACGTGTAATTTTAATAATTTGAATAATATATATATTCAATTCATTAAAATAAAATCGATTACTAATTTTTTTAAATAATATTTTTATATAATTTCTCTTATAAATTGACGTTATAAATTACGATCGTAGATTTAAAAATACAAAGAAACGAGTATTATTTCGAGAAATAATTAATTTGATTTAATAAAAGCGTTATATTTTATAAGTATTTATATCGAGTTTTAATCGAAATTTAATATCGTAAATATTAATTTATAATAAATTCGAGTACATTTTTATAAATATTACAATTTATTAAATAATTTTCATCGAAATCGAAAATACTTATTATTGTTTTTGTATTTTATAGAAATAAATTAATTATTAATTATCAATACTATTATAAAACATACAAAAAATAATTATCGCAATAAAATATAATTAGAATTTTATTAGCAATTTATTAATAATACTGGATTAATTGATCAAATATTAATAGTATTCAATTAACAAACGATTAATATACTATTAATACTATTAATACATTCGTTTAAATATAAAATCCTTGACAAAAAATATTTTTCTCGATATTTTTATAATATAAATTTTCTAATAAAATAATATATAATTACGAAATTATTTAATAAAAAAAAAAATATTATAAAAAATATAAAAAAAAATTTATTATATAAAAATTAAAAATTAATTAATATAATTTAATTCGATTTAATATAATTTATTAAATTTAATTTTTATATTATAATTTTATAAAATAAATTATTTTTTATTATATATACAATTTTTTAATAGTTTATAAATATTATAAATATTATAAGTATTATAAATATTATAAGTATTTTAAATATTTTAAATATTTTAAACATTTAAAATATTAATTTTTTTTATAATTTTAAATTAAACTCGTTTTCGCCGGATATTAAAAGTATTATAAGCAGTCCTCGGCGCTTAGGAATCACGTTCCAGTTTTGCCGTTGAGATCGCTTTCGACGCCGGTCCGTCTATTATAGCTCTTATTTTTAACTCTTTTTTACTTACTTTGACTCACCCAAAATCGCCGGTAAAGCAGTTCTGCTTACCTTTCTAAATAGAAACAGATTTTCTTCACGTCAGGATTGACGTGTGATAATCACCTGTAATGACATATCTTGAAGTTTGCTAGTTTCAATCTCCCAGCCCTGCCTGAAGTTTCTGACTCTCTTTTATCCTGGTAGAACTCTCATCACATATGATGCCCACCCCATTCTCGCTAGTTTGAAAAGTCCCAGACAAGGTTAGGAGCTTAAACCCGCTGTTCGAGTCCCTGAATTGGTTGTTCCCGACCCCTCTTTCAACGTCCCGAATTTATGCCAATGGACACTGAAATTGCTGGAGTTCTCGTAAATCTGGTTTGTTGCAGCTTCCTATGCCCCGCCCTCTCAAATCGTTGCCTTCGGTCCGATTCAAAGAGAAACTGTGTCGTATTCCGTGTAAATTGTTATGTGGCATTACGGTATGACTTCGAGCGGAACCTGCGTGCTAGTCCCATCAAGGTCAAAATTCTCGCTTGCGCCCCTAGAAGCAGTATGAGATGCTTAGAAAACATTGTCATCCCGCAAAATAGCATCAAGGTGGCAACGATGAGATATTCATGACCTCATAATAAAAGGTATTTTTTACAAACCCCTTTCTGCGCAAAATATCACTCGGAAGCTCCTTCAGCTCTTTCGCTTCGTAATAATAGTTGGGGATGTTTTCGAAAGTTGGCATCCAGGGTTTCTGAATTACACTCGTTTCTATATCTCAGAATTAGAATTAGCTCACACTCATTTTTGAAACAACGATCCTTCACGATGCAATTCTCTATGACAAATGCCCTGGCTGCCATAATTTTGGCAGCCACATCCGTCAAAGCTAGCGTTATCGTCCAGAATGAGTAATTATCTGAATTATCACTTGAAACCCTCATTCTGACTTCATCTAGCCTAGACTATCCCATTTGGGTCTCCGACGTTCGTGGCGGAGATGAGGGATGCGGAGACGAGAAACAGCAGATCGTCAACGTTTTCAAATTAGAAAGTTACGAGCAGGTCGAGCTTCCCTGGGCTGATGTCGGTTGTGGCAATGCAGTCAAGGTTGCCAAGGTCGACGGTACTTCAAGCGGACACTTTGCCTTCGAATACACCAGAACGGAAGGAGCTGTGGAGGTTTACTTCAATTTGAGCGACATTGACGGCAATGGACCTGGCCAGACAGGAACTACTTTCATTGACGCAGACGTCCTTTTGAAGCCTTCTGGAGAGACGGAGTGGCTCTGCAACGTTGACGAGCTTCACTGTGCTGCCGGACAGGTATGCGAGCACGCATATCAGTGGGATCATGACGATACAAAAGTCAAGGTATTCCGCCAAGTCTTGACACTTCTATCTCATGAACTTACATCTCATAGTCCTGCAATCACAATGCCGACGACTGGGTCATTCATTTTATGAGCCTCGAAAACTAGAGAGGTGTAAAAATGGCTGTTGCGACTGACACTGTGGACTTCGTCAAACGAGACCACACCAGCAACAGCAACAGCGCGGGAGGTTCGCGGCCACTCGCTCAGACATGAGTGATTGGTTCTGAAGCGAAAGAGCTTGTAATGGACCAAAAATAGCTAGAGATTTCGGCGCTAATCGTAGCTCAAATCGAAGCCATTAAAAGTTTCCTTTAGTCACAATCGATATCGTGAAACTGACACTTACCGTTCATAAATTGCGGTCACTTGGCCGCTCATTATCCGTTGGGAAATGGACGGGAACAATGGCGAAGGTTCATGGTTCTGGTGGGCAAGTCGGTCCGTTTCGCAATCCCCACCAATTTTTCCTGTAACGCCAGCCAAGCTCTCCTGCCCAAAAATTTGGCATCTGAAAACATTCACAACTATTGTCAGCCACTTTCCAAGAGCAAGTTTCGCCAAGGTGAAACTCACCCCGATCATCGCAACCGTCATCATGGCATTCGCCTCCTGCCCAACAGTTTCGGCCTACATAACGCCAGGTCAGCTAATCATAATAAACAGGTAAGTTTTTAGCTCCTCACCGCACTTATCTCCCAAACTAAGCCTACATACTCAACTCAAGCCATCCTTTCAAAATGGGAGCCGCAAGCGAGCTCGAGCTTGGGATCCGTGATCGCACCTTCAACGGCAACTGTTACAACAGTCGGGTTTTATATACAATTCGCTTGGGGAATAAATCATTCTATCCATGGCTAGGTGACTAGCCAAAACACCGGAGGGCAGTGCGACCATCATCGATCGCTGCTGCTTCAGAATACTGCGGGATGCGAAGTGAAGTGGATGTGGGCCCGGATGCAGAAGTAAATAGACAGCATGATTGTTATGATGTCGGCTGCTTCAGAGCTGAGGGTTGTAATGAGCTGGCTGTTTTAAAGCAGAGGCATATTGAATGGGTACGCTATGAGAATTCTGGGATAAAGTCTGTAATACACGTAGCTAGAGCCGTAGATCCCGAGGATGCAACGCCGGACAAGGGAGAAAGCTCTTGAAATTAAATGCCGCTCAGTAATATTTAGCTTCATAACCCGAAAAATCCAGACATGAGGCCTATACACCCATCTTGCGTTTGAGATTTTGGCACTTGCCATCATTCTTGTCAGTTGCTTGACCAAACCCCTCACTTTGCGCACTCTCATCACACTGCAATGACAGCTTCGTTCGAATCATTCCATTTCAATTTCAGTAGCACAGATAACGTAAGAATATAATGTATTCAACAGACCAGTCTGACCTCCCAATTACTCCACCACCTCATTCCAATATTGATAAACGTGATTAAAAACGAGCCAACGAGATTCGTTAACATCGTTACTTACTTTTTCGCAAGCATTGGGCTGCGGCGAACGTATTGCTGCTGCCACCTTCCACCCCGCAGCAAAAGCTTCCTCCTCTTCTCTCGTCCATCGCCTGAGCCCAGCTCTTCTCAGCTCTGCTGTAATTTCAATCTCAATTCTGGCAGAGAAAGAAAGTTTCAAGGAGCCTCCTGCTTCCACTTCCGCCTTCCATCTGTACTCACTTTTTGACAATCTAACCCCCCTCAACCACGGGCCCATGGCGTCGGCCCGGGATGTTTTTGTTCATTTTCCACAGCCATCTTCGGCATCCATCTCTTCGTCTTCCCCTTCCTCGTCATCTTCATCTTCGCTATCGCTATCTTCGAATTTGAACAAGTCGCGAAGCATTTCATCCATCCTCACCTCCGCCTCCTCAACTCCCATCATCTGTCTCTGCTCCACATGCCTCAACACACTCGCCGGATTCTGGATCTGGTTCTGATGCTGGCACTGCATCTGAGCCTGCTGCATTCTCATCGCTTGCTGATGCGCTTGAGCTGCTTGTCTCGCCCTGACGACCTCTTCCGACTCTTGCTTCGGCTTCTCTTCCTTGGGTTCAGATGCCTCCCAAGGATTGACATTCTTACCAGGCATAGTTCGCTCCTGCTTATCGGCAGTCTCGCCCTTGAGAACAAGGACCCATTCAACGAGATCCCGCTTATCGACTCGATTTGAACGTCTCCACCAACTTCGCTTCTGTACTGAAGCATGATTGATTTTCCGTCTTGGTCGTTCGACGAAGCCTACGACTTCCCATTCTCGTCGAACCTTGGAATTTGAAGTAGCGGCTTCTTTGCTTTCGCAAAGTTTCTGAATCTCCCATTGTGCATCATCTGGCATGGCGAGGATGCGTTTTCTGATGTAAATCATGTGTTGAGCTGGTGAGAGCGAAGCCTGAGACTGGATTCTGAAAAGCGAGATTTCGGATTTGGAGGAGGGGAGAGGCTTAATGTAATGCGTGGCTTCTTTATGTGTGTGCGTTTTGTGGACCAGGAAAGGGATGTTGAAGATGCGTGTGCTGGATTTCAAGGTGCGGGTTGAGGGATTGCGGCGGAGGAGGTAGGTTTCGAACTTTGCGTCTGTTGAGACTGTACTACTAAGCACACAAGGTAAGTTTAGTATCTTGAAAGAGTGAAATCGGGCAGAAAATACCTGTTTGAATCAGAATTGTATTTGTCGTTTCTTTGGAGAGTCTTCTTCTCATCAATGGTCGTTGGAATTGGAGCAGCAGAGTGAACTTGGAGTCCTTGCTGCGCAGCAATTTCTTGCTGGGCTCGCACTTGGTCTTGCTCTTCATATCTTGGAGGCTGGTTCTGAGCCTGCTGCTGTTGAGCTTGTTGATTCATCATTGCGGCATGCATTTGCATTTGCATTGCTCGCTGGAAGTTCCTCCGTCTCTCGATCTCAGTTTGGTCTGCGAATGGGTTCTGTCCATTTTCCAAGGCCTTCAATCGCGGGGCGTAGTCTCTCCAGACTCCGACGAGTCGCTCGGCGATAAGTCCCAGTCTATTTCGGAGGCCTTGGTACTCCATTTCTTCTTCTGCATTTCTCATATCGAGAGAGCGGAGTCCGTACCAATTTACAGCGTCAATCAGAACTCTGACCCTATATTTCTCAACGTACAATCTACTTCTCAAGCTTGCAGCCTTGGCTTCCGTTCCATTAATCAAGATCCAAGCATTGCGGGGGAGTCGTACAAGCCCCACATCGTTAGGCTGGAAAACCTTACTTCTCTTCGCATCTTCGACTCTTCCAGCTAATTGAGAAATTGCGTACAAGATATCTTGAGCCAGAGGATTCAGGAATGAGTCTGTTGCCGAAAATTCGAGTTCGGGAAATCGATCGATGGCTGTTTGCAGTGAACTGAGGAGACTTGATGCTACTCCTATGACCGAAATGAGTTCTTCCAAAGGTTCGATCGGATGCGGTAGCGTTGACAGATAGGAAGTCGATCGTGATATAAATTGTGTTGCAACATTGATGACTGCGAGAAGGTCCGCAGGCGACATGGTTAACGACATGGTGAACAATTTGAACACTTGCAATTGATCACAAGTCAACACCGAAAACTGAACTTGGGAAAGAAAGAAGAGAGAAAGCTGCGCACGGAACATTTATGTTGTGCGCTGAATATGTTCAAGCCTCGAAATGGACAAGGCTCGGAATCTACACACCGAGTAGGTCATCGGACAGGGCAAGCACCTCCAAGATGTCCACGACCCCTTTTTTTTTTCCAACAAGGCGTCCACTTGGACCCCACAGAAACATTCTCCCAGGGCACTTCTCCGCCCTAGAATGACCATGATGAGACTGCGGCTGAGCGGTGTCCGTGAGCGTCAGAATTCCATAAAGCTGGAAGCAAGATGAACACTTTAGCGCGGATGCCCTATTTCCGAAACGCGCTTAGCGCTAGCCTCGTTAGGAATCATACGCTATCTACTACTTCCCCAAAAATGAAAGAATGCCGCAAATCAAACTTATAAGCCATGATTTGTGGGCGTCACTCGGGCGAGGGCACCTGCTAGGCAGCATATCAATGGTAAGATCTGTGACACAGAACGAATGAGAGATTGGTGGGGTATGCAGGTTCGCGATTGGTGCGAGACGTTCATCGAAAAATGCCCTTTTCGACACCGATTTGGGCAGAGCCATTGATTGGTTGCCAATATTGTGGCGCTAGGGCCTTGACCAACCTCGCTATTTTGAGGAAAGGGCAGGACTTTGGCTGAACGCCCTAAACAGGGCCCTTGCGAACTGAGGGTGTGTTAAAACACTATCAGGAGTCGTGAAAGTCTCACAAGATTCTATGTCTTCTAAGTCATAATCCGTGAAATTCCTCACATGTGCATCGCAGCCTCCCGCCCGTGTTAACCCCGCGCCAAGCCGTGCCATTCTCCTGACTCCTTCGTTTTCTATAACTTTTTCGAAAAAGGAAATATTAATGGCTCATCGGCATAGCCTTAGCGAGCCCCTTTTGCCCTCAGGAACGGTTTGAACTTCAGCCCCAAACCGTCCTTCCTAAGTTATCTTCAGGTCCTCGCCGACTTCCTAAGATGGTTTAAGAGCTTGCCAACTCAATCCTCCTGCTCCTTCATCACCTCCCAGAAGATCCTGTGTAGGTCTGCGTGGGGGAAGCTTCGGTTTGGGCCCTTCATCCTCTGCTGCATCTCCAGCAGTTCCATTGACTTTCGACCCTCCAGGTCTTCTAGGTTGTGGCGGAGGAGGTGGTGTTGCGGTATTTCTCTTGTCCTCAATCTCTCGTTTTATGAAGTCTGCATCTATACCCAGGCCTCGGGGAGCAGTTGTTCTTTTCGGAGGAGTGAAGCCGGTGTGGTCTATTGTGCTTGATCGCGGGGCTTGTGCCGGTATCGCTTTTCGTACGGGTGTCGCAGATATCGTAGATAAGGTAGGAGATTGGGTCAAGGAGGGAGAGGCTGTGAGATGCACAGGCTTTTTCGCGACTGGAGGAGGAGCTTTTTTCGAAGAGGAACTTGTTGTCGTTGAGGTTGAGAGCCGGCGTTCGTTCGGCCTTGTGGGAAACGCTGGTCTGGGAGTCGGTATATCATCCCGCAGTGATGTTTGAGAGATATTTCTCGTCGGTTCTGACACAGAGGAGGTAAAGGGAGGTGGAAGCTTCCTGGTGCCATTTGTAGCACCAGCTGTCGACGGTCGAGGGTTTGGTGGAGGTTGCGAAGTGGTATTCTTTCTCGATCCACGAGGAGCTGGTGGTCGAGGTACTGTGACCCAATCAGGCTCATCAGTAATGCTGTAAGGATTCGAAGGTCGACTCGGATTAGGAATTAAGCCGTCCTGTGGGGGTTTGATAGCTGAACGTGCTGGCTGGCCACCATCAAGCCACCATTTACGCTTGTCAGAACTAGCAGGTGGTAGACCCGGTTCAATGGAATCATAGCCGATAAGGTCCTCATCGTCGGAGTCATCATGTGGGTTGCTGGCCGATGTATTGCCAATATCGAGTTGACGCTTTTCATAAATCTGACGACTAAGCAATTCTCGACGAGCCTCATCGACAATGCTCACCGTGCATTGGAAGGTTGCATAAACCGGGCGATGGTCAGAGAAACGAAGTGGTGCGGTGTTGTAATTGATTTGCCTAAGATTAGTGCCTTTACGAAGTATGCGATCTGTCCAGGCAGGTATCCGCGCCTTTTCTCTGCATAATGTTAGCAACCGTCTTGGCCGTGAATCCAGACCACATACGAGGTGTCATATTCATCGGTTCCCAAATCAAACTTGTATGTAGGATTGAACGTGATGCGTGACTCAGAATAGTAAGGAAAGGTGAGTCCTGCGACCATTTGCAGGTTCAACTGCATTCAATCAGTGATTAAGGCAACAAAAGTGCTTGGCGAAAGCTTGCCTGATCGTTCTCATATAGAGTCTCTAGGTCACCATTCTTGATAAGCTGTTTGACTTTATCTGCACCGAGTCCTATTCGATAATTGAAGTCACCCATCCAAATGACAGTATCTAGGTAGAAGTCAGCGGGCTGTAGGATGGCAGAAGAGGCTGTACTCACCATGATCGTCGATACCTCGATTCCTCTGGAACCTTAGGCCATGGTGAATTGTGGTGTAGTCCCTATTCCTCTCTTCGTAGTTCGCAAAGCCAGCAGCAAGATGTGCTGTCACGAAGCATATTTGAGTGTTTGCATAATCCATCCGAATCGCTACTGCTCCCTTGTTACCTGCCATTCCAGACATTCCCGTCTTCTTTAGAGCACCCTCGACGTTCTTGATATTCCGGAGAGAGGATGCCTTCACGAATATGCATAGGGCGGCACCGACCAGTTGTCCGCTTCGCAGAAGGACATAGTGTTCTCTGCCTGCTGTTCGCGCATGCCTATTGAGAGTTTTGCGAACTGCTCTCTCCCATGCCTGTTTTCGAGTGGGGTCACTGTTCATGATCTGCTGGGGACTGAGCTCAACGATTTCTTGGAAGCCTACAGCTACGATTTCAGGATGCTGCTGAGAGGGGTTTACGCCTGGGAAAAGCCAATCTGACAAGTCCTGATCGATACCCTCAGTACGGCCATTCAAGTTGAAGGATCCACACCATCTGCCACAATTAGCCGTGAGGTCAACGACAGAGGGACAAAGACAGACATATTTATTGGCTCAGAGGCCTGGAACTCCGAGCTTCGCTTGGCAAGTTCAGCTTGAACATAATCATTCATGGGGTCAAAAAGGTGAACAGGCACTTGACCCATCATTCGACCAAGCAGAACATCAATAGTGTTCTGGCGGCCCTTGTCGGCAAAGTTGTTGATGTATAGACGAGTCGCACTCTTCCTAGCATCTGCAATTGCGCCTGCAAGCGACATTTTGCCATGTCTTGTAAAGCTCGACTTCAAAGCTCCTGTACCGGCATATATCCTCGACAAAGCGTCTCCATTATCGGCCCACAGACTCGAATGCCGCATCCAGAAGTCGGAAGCAGCCCGCTCGTTCCGATGAAATAGGAAAGACTCCATCGCCATCTGCGAAATTATAGTCTGGATGAGATTCGTCCTGTCGAGACAATCGAGGCAGTTGGTCCGGAAGACTCCTTCTTGCTGCAAAACCACCACATTCCTTCGATGCGGTTTCTCTTGGATATCTTCATTCGGATCCTCGATATCCTCCGACAAGTAATATGCAAATCCGTCCGCAGAGTTCTCAATGATTCTTCGAATAAGGCTGGCGGCTTCATAGCCATTAGGACCTTTCGTTTCAGCATGAAAGTCAAACTCCGTATCGCGTAGCAGTTGATGGTCCTTTGATCCTTTCTCGTCTTGCCGATTCAGCGCAGAGTGCCAGATACCGTACCGATACAGATTTGTCAATTCCGCTTCACCTGGCTTTGTCTCACTGAGTAGGTTCACAATATGAACAGCACCATAATTTTGTTCTAACTCTGCGAAATGCTTGTCGAATGCTGGCTGGGCACCTTCGGATGATCGAGTGATGGTAATCTTTTGCTGTCCTGGAATGAGTCCCGGAGCTTGCTCCCAGAAAACAGGTACTAAGCCTCTGATTTGCGCATAAGAGAAGCATATCCCCGCTGGCTTTTCATTGCTTGCCGGATCAGTCTGCCCAGCTGCAGTCGGGCTCCAAAATATAGTTTCTGACTCCACAAAATTGGCAACATTTCCATCATCGTCAATACCGCGACTGTTGAACCTTGTCCCAGCTCTTCTAGAAGATAACCTCGATATCAGTGTGAGAGTTGCAGGAAGACCGGTTCTTGTCGTGTGTAGAGGGTTTGAGGAGACAGGTATGGTAATTGTAAGAGCAAAGCCACGGATGGCTGAAGTCAAGATCCGAGACTTGTCCAACGCTACCCTTTCATGTGCCACAAGCCGCGATCGAAATTTCACCAGAGGGCTAATCATATAGGAATTCCAGAGGAAGGACTCGTCGAGATTGTCTATATCAAAAGTAGAAGAGTCTGTAGATCTGCAAAGGTTCAGCAGCGTTTGTGAAAGGAGGTGTGAATGTCCGTACCTATCCTGAAGTCTGTTGGTAAGATCAAAGTCGGTGCTGTAGTAGAAGCTGCCATTGCCCAGCAATTTCTGCAGTTCCAAGCATGGGTGTTCAACACCCTCCCTTCGGTTCAGCCCCGATCCGTAATCTTGTCCCTCCATGGAATATGGATCCAAATGATCGCTGAATGTATTGTCGAATTCATTGCTATTCAGACAATGAAATTCCACCCCAAATATCTTCTCCACAGTCTCCCCAGGACGGACATTAGCAACCTTGGTCGCTCCTGTAACCACGCAGAGGAACACATCGTGATTGAGAGTGATCAATCCGAGTGTTCCATGGACAGGCAAAGGGCTCAGAGTCCGATACTCGCTCAAATCCACGCTTTCGACGGCCGAGAACTCAACCATGCACTTTGGCGTGGCTGCTCCATCGGCAGATGTTCGTACTTGCGTCGATTGCAAGGATGTAAAAGATCCATTTCCGTTGCGCAAGTCTTCAGTCGCAGACGGAGTATGGCGGAATATTAGGGCATGTGAAAAAGTCACAAGAGCAATCGATCGTTGCGGATACTCGCGCAGTAGGATGCGGATAGACATGTTTTATGTTTTATGGATGACTCGGGGTCGATGCAAAGGCTTCGTATCATCTTGCAATCTGTCGTTGGCAAAAAAAAACATACTGCGTTCAAGTCGAGGCTCTGCCCGCGAATTCGTGTCTACAAGTGCCGCACCGTCATCATGAAATTGGCAGAATCGGGCGGTGAGATCCTTGATTGTCACGAGCTAACAGTCACGTGAGCGAAATAAATGTCGAGTTCCAGGTTTGTCATGGAGTTTTTCTAGCGCGAAGTAATGAAGGCTCTTTCTATTTCGACACTACGTACGTCAATCATCCTGTTTGAAGGGAAGTATTGTTTGTTCGTGCCTGAAGTATCAGGTTTGTACCTCAATTTTCAGGACGCAAAGCCAAGCCTCGTATCCTCAGACATTGTCTGACAATGCCTACAATAACCTCGAAACTCTTTCTGTCGGGTCAGAATACAGTACCAAAGACCAATACAGGTCTAATTCATGACTCCCTCTTTCCTTACCTTCTCTTCTGAAGACGATCGAGATCCTGACTTCGTAGAACACACCACAATGAAGTCATATCGTCCCACGTCTATGTCCACCACTTCACAACGAAGAATCAATTGGTCGCAATTGACTCTATCTTGCACAGCGACAAACGCCAGGCTGGGGTGAACCACAAAGGAATCACCGTCCCTCGGTAGGCGCATGGCTTGAAGTCAATGCCTCGTTGCGACAAAAGGAAACCTTTTGGATACCCGGATTTCAATGGGTGCGTAATTTGTTATTATTCTAAGGCATACGAGTAACCGGTAGATGACAAGGCTTCAGTATCGGAACTATCTCCCCTGTCCAGGCACCTGAAAACATCATAACGCACACTGAATCGAAGAATCAACAGCAGACGACATGCCGAACACAACGCCTTAAACCACTCGACTCAAAGCGCAAACAGTCCGAACTTCCCAGTTAGACAACAGTCATGTGTAACTTGTGCATATAGGAGCTCGGAAATAATGCTGCTGCTGACACGGGCATGAGTCTGCGCTTTGCTGCAACTATTGAGCAAGTGCCACTACATTGCCGTTCTTTCCGACTAGGCGCTGAACGAAGCACGGAAGTCAGAAGATTTCGGTGCTCGTGGCTAACCTCGGGCCGCTCTGGACTGCGAAATTAAAGGAGGCCGTTTTGGGTGGCTTGCAAAGCTGCCAATGAACGATACTTTCTTAGGACAAAGAGAACACAAGGAGCGACGAGGACTAACCCCTTTCCCCCACAATAACGCCAAGCAAGTCTCAAGCCTTGTCTTTCAGGCTGTCCAGTTTTAGCATTCAGGAACCTATCAAAGAAGCGGTCAATATCAGATTGAAATAGCCGATTGTATGCTTTTTGTCTAGACCGAGGACAAGATAATAAATAGTGCTTGGCACGAATCTGGAAGGATACTCCGTACAACAGTGAGGGGAATATGACCCGGTTGGTGTGGTGGTGATGCATAATCAGCTACGAGAATTCAGAGAAAAGGGTTTGAGGAAGTTGGCAAACGCTGTACATACCCATCTTAGTGTTCGGATGTCGTGGAATCCCCATGTTACATACATGCAGGCCATGGAGGATTCTCTTATCAGAGCGACGTGATCCCGCGTTAACCATCCCTTAGGAATACTTCGCTGGGACACTGGTGCATTCTTGAGTAATTCATCCAGGCCGACGGAAGCATTTAAGTATGATTGTTCATCAGTCCAGTCCCTTGGCGTATGACGGAGGTGGTACTTGATGATAGCTTCTTCTGCGGGTGTCAGCAATAAGTGGCCGAAGTCTTGGAAAGAGGAGGCACGGCAAGGGCGCCACGAAAAGTGCCAAGTGAAGTGTCAAGTCTTTGGAAGTCCAGGCCGTCAGAACTTCTCTTCGGACCATGGAAAAGTGTTCGGCTGTTCTAGATTCTCAGGGATCGAGATGCATGCAGGATTGCTAGGATCATCACTGCGCCGACCCCGTAAGACGTGCTGCTGATTCGTGCACTCGCCGCACCGCATCCACTCCTGCCCACCTCCTTCTCCAGCTCCCCAATCGTCGCCCTTGTCAGCAGCCCAGCTCCTGTGCACAAAGGGGGATCGATGGTCCCGTTGATCTGCCATTGTTTCTGGTTAAGTGTGACGTTGATCGATCCAACCGAGCCTCTAAAAACAGCGCTCTACCCCCAGGTGCCTCTACGGTATCCCTCCCAGGGCCGGGTCGAGCCCATGCCAAGCCTGACACTTTCACTAGCGAGAACAAATAGACCGACGCAGCACGAGGCCTAGATCTCCAACAACTATGCGGCGCTGAACCACCAGTCTACCACACAATCCCCTCCGAGGCCATCGAGCCCATTTCACACCAAACCAGTAGAAACCTCGAACTCGATGCATTGGTTCGGTGTCATCAGTCTTTTACGTCTCTCCGGCCAGACTTGAGAAAGCCCCCAACATCACGGAGAGAGCTCCTCTCTCGACCTTATTCACACCTCTCCTTGTCAATTTCCTCCCTATCACATCGAGACCTTTCTGTCGGTATTTCACGATCGAATTCTTCGAAGGTCCAATAGTGGAACCGTCGACCCGACGGACTGGGCCCTTTCAACAAACAGAATCTCGATACAGCCTGACGAGTCTCTTTTTGATATTTCTTTTCCAGCAGCACAACACTGCCGTGCAACCGCAGTGGCTTGACTTCATTCTGAAATACGGCTGGCAGCGCCGATCATCAGAACCGTATGCCTTTCCAATGACGGCCTCAATCTCTATGGACTGTAGGATGCACGAAATACTTCAACAACACCCCGACGCATTTGAAACTAGGCCCTGCGGTCCTCGAACCTATAAACCTTTGCGACAACGAGCACGAGTACGTTTTGCTGGCGAAATAAAGAGTCCAAGCCCATCGAGGGCGGTTGGGGTGGAGGAGATGGATGCAACATCTGCCGAGGAAACACCTGAGCCAGACGACCTCATCAATCGGAATACTCTTTGTTTACCCGACTTCGCAGGAAATTCTATACTCCACGGTGGGGACAACGGGTTCAAGAATGTTTTACGACAATACTTTCCCTCGCCAGAGAGCAATGCTACTGAGCGCCTTGTGGACCTCAAATCAAAGCTGAGAGATGCCTCAACACACGATTTCTGGGGTATATTGATGGAGGAGATGTGTGATATTACCGGATCACAATGTGGATTCGTTGCTAAACGGATGCTGGTGGATGACCAAGACAGTGCGATAGAGATGCCGGAATTGGGGGAGCCAGGGTCCTGTCTGATGGGAGTCGCCTTTTACATCAATAATGGTACCGATGTCAAAGAAATGTACCGAGATTACCGATACCACGCCTATGGGACCCCGTGTGCCCATATGAGGCACGACAAGGTATTCATTGTGCCAGAGAAGTTGACAGACTTTACACCGAATAACCCGAATCCAATGCCGTGGAAGCAATCCGAGGCCTTCATTGGCGTGCCACTCTTTCATGAAGGGAAATGTTTTGCTCACTTCGGCATGATATGGTCCTCTGAAGGTGCAACTAAGAGGAAGTTGGGATGGCCATTCATCGAGATGTTCTTGCACTCACTAGAAGACGTGATTTTGCAACGTATCTTGGAGGGGAGAGGCTTCGCCAAGGAGAGTGCACCCCTTGACTCGACTTCCGCCAAGGTCATCCCTTTATCAGCCATCACTGCATCTCAATCGCTGAAACCCTACGCTCGAAGCCTCTCGCATGAGCTGAGAACTCCAATGCAGGGCGTTGTCGGTATGTTGGACATCATGTACTCAACGGTACTTGACGCCATCGCCAATCAACCAAGCGATCGTGTGCGGACTGTCTTCAAAGACCTCAAGAACCATATAGAGGTCGTACAGGGTATGTCCATCCAGATGAAGTATACCAACTCATGTGCTAATACTGTATGTAGACAGTTCGAGAAGAGCTGTGGAGGCTGCTGATAACGTCGTCCATGCTTATGACATGAACATGCAGATGCCCGAAACACCACTCACTCCAAATGAAGCCGACGTAATCAAAGGATTGGTCACACCTAGCTTAGAGTCTGAGAGCCAGTCACCTCCCATGTCGAGAAAGCGAGAACGTTCAGATGATCTAGACTTCTGCCCAAGCTCGCCCCTGAAAAGGATGTTCACAATGACTGAAGCCGAAATCTTGCGAACTTACTATCCTAATGTCAGTCTGTCCGACGGCCCTACGATATCAATCACTGAGACCGCTCCTTCAACAAAGCCTCCATCCGAAGCCTCGCTCACAGAGAGTGAGAGATGTAGTCCGTTACTATCCCCCGCTATGTTGAGTCCAACCCTTCGACGTGTTATCACGAGAGAGTTCCTGCGCAGCCTTGTCAACGAAGCGCTACGGAATGGCCATCCCACCAGCGAAGTACACAATGAGACGGATCTAGGCGAGAAGATCGATGTGCGGACGATCGGTTCCAGGGGCGAGGTGCAAGACAGGACAATCTACCTCGAGATCGAATCTGATGTTCCTGAGGTCATCATCACGGGGGAACAGCATCTTCAATTCGCATTACAGAAGCTTGTCGACAACGCCATCAAGTTTACGGAGCATGGTAGTATTAGGATTACGGTCAAGATTTCAAGGAGCCCTCAAGTTGTGGAGATCTGGGTTGTCGACACGGGATGTGGTATCTCGGAGGAATCGAAGTCGAACTTGTTCAAGCCACATTTCCAACAAGATTCATCCATCAGTCGCTTAAAGGATGGTCTCGGTCTCAGTTTGTTCAATGCCAAGGCACAGGTACGGAAGAACTTGGGTGGTGACGTTACTCTAGAGCGATCTAACACCAAAGGCCCGTCGAAGGGGTCCGAGTTCCTGATCAAGCTACCTATTTCCAGCTTGGAGGCAGGTCCTAGAGATACTCCTGTTGTAGGGACGTCTCCACCACCTACCTATTGTCACCCAAGCTATCGCTCGTGGTCTGAGCCCACCGTTCCTACGAAAAGTTCCTTGGAGGCGTCGACTGCAACCTTACCAACTCGTTCAACTACTCCCAAGCAAGCTGCTCGCAAAAGGCAATCGTTCAACCCAAAACTAGCCGTCGAGTATCCCCTAAACATCCTCATTGCCGAAGACAATGCCATCAATCGCAATGTTGCCGTCGGCTCCCTCAACAAACTCGGTTACAGCGACGCAAACATCACTGTCACATTTGATGGTCTAGAAGCTGTCAAGGTCTACGAAGCATCTCTCTCTAAGCCACCAGCGGAGAGTTTTACCGCGGTACTGATGGATATTTGGATGCCAAACATGGATGGCTACGAAGCAACACGCAACATCGTCGACCTCGCACGAGCCAACGGACGCAACACGAAAGTCATCGCCGTCACTGCGGATGTCACCGGCGAATCTGTCGAACGAGCGAAAGCAGCTGGCATGGAGAGCTTCCTTGCCAAGCCTTATAAGGTAGCAGATATCGAACGTTTGATTGTCGAGAATTTTGATAGATGTTGCTAGGCACCTTTTCCTTTCTTGTTTTGAAGTGAGTTCCAAATTTGGAGCTTTTGAGCATTGAATGCATTTTAGCGCTTTCTTGCCCACTTGGATTGGGATTTGGAGTTAAATGGAGTCATGGATACAAAAATATAGCGGGCCTGGGAGCTCTGGTACATTGGATGATATGACATGAAATGGATTGGGCATAGATGGCGTTATGGTAGAGCGGCATTTGTTAGTTACATCTACTCTAAGGCGGATAAAAGATGAGAGGAATGTGGGCGGAGTTGTATTCTAATGAGGGAAAGGGGAAGCGGCAACAGAATTGGCGGGAGAGTGCCGTTCATCTTTTGAGCCCGTAAATTAATATGGTTAGAAATATGAACGAGGCTTTGAGCCCTATGATGAAGACGTTTGATTCTCGAAGCTGTATATGAATGTCAATGAGTGAGTGTGAAAATGCTTCTTATCATTGGTGAGACTGGGTGTTGAAGTGGAGCCGGTCCAGACCGGCCTAGCGTCATCGGCTACCCGAGTCGTGTCTCAATTTCACTTCATCTCTCCTTTCACCATCCATCTCTCACTTCAGAGTTTTGATCTCTCAACCGGAAGGACTTTGACCTTCTCACCCGCTTCAAATAGCACTTGTTTATCTCACGTCACGCAGGAACGAGACGAGTCTCATCCTCAACTTCAACTGTAATCTCAAAAGTTTGCCTGAAAGTATTGCAGCTCAGCCTGCTCTCGACTTGACAGCTTTCATTTGTGCGCGCCTGAGTGCATCTCTTGTTGATTGCCACTGTGATAGGTGGTGGGAACAACGACATAAACATACCGAACTGATTACTTCAGGATTTTCCCCTGCTTTCTCGAAAAGATCTTCTTAGTTCCAACACGTTTTGCTCAGTTCATTCACCCGATTGGTCTGCATGTCAAAAATTGCCTATTGTAGGTCAAGCGCGAGCGCACAACAGCCGTACTCTGGTGCAGCTATTTACCCTTAGAGGAATTCGGAGCTCGGAAATAATTCAATCATAGCCTCCAATATGATATCGACTTCGCCTACAACACAAATTCTTTCTCGACGGTCATCGACAAAACGAAATCGCAGCTGCGGCGAGAATCGCCCAATCAGTTGCTATGGCGCCCACTACAAGCAACGCGGATAGTTCTTCCCATCGCGCGAAGCGTCAAAGGACGGAGGAGCCTACATTCAAGCATGTTGTGATCGGGACCTCCAACCCTAAATCTACCAAGCCGTCTGAGACGTTGTCTGACGCGTCAATACAGGGAACCAACAACCCCTGTTACTTTCGCCCGATGGGCCTGGAGCCACAGCCGAAAGAGTTCATGGTACACAAGGAGGTCGCATGTTACTATTCAACTATCCTTGGCGCTGCGTTCAACAGCACCTTTATCGAAGGCCAGCCTCAAAGGTACACGTTCGAAGATACGGCCGCTCGAGCTGTACGCCTATTGGTACAATGGATGTACGGCAGAAAACTCCATCTCATTCAAGCTCTCGACGGCTCTGACGGTCCACTATCCACTGGATTGTCCATCGAGGCCCGAGAATCCGAAGATATGAGCTTGGTGGAACTCTGAGTCCTAGTAGATAAGCTGTGCATCGGCAGTCTCCAAAATACGATCATCTTCAACATCTTCCGAATCTCCCAGCTGCGAGGCACCATTCCTACTTCCACCTACAAATACATCTTCGAGAACACAGCAGATGGCAATAAGCTGCGCAATTTCACAATCGACTTTGCTCTCTCTCATGCCAGTGCTACTTGCTTTGCCTTTGACGATATGTCTTTGACGATAGTTAAAGGTTTCCTGCTAAAGGAAAAAAGGTCCACGTAGAGTTTACGTAATAAAACGTGATATTTTTGAAAAATTTAAATCACGTTTTTGCGCCAAGGTTTTGCCAAAAAACGCTAAGATGTGTCGCTTTTGGCATTTAGCGCTCCCCGTAAAGCCCAAGCTTTAGCTCCACGTGCGGGGGGGAGGGGCGGGTTGTAGGGGGAAACGCCCCTACTCGCGCCGGCGGAGCCGGTGCGAATAAAAACTCATTTATAAATTCAAGTCGTTTATATCATTTTAACGTTCAAGTCGTCAAAGGCAGGGCATGGCGCGAGGTACGAGGGACATCCCACTATCAATTTGTAGGTACAATATAGTAGTCACGTGTGTTACTAGTCCGGATTATGACTAGCGCCGCCTGTCCTGGAATTGAGGTTATATCCTTCAACTCTTGCGCACCTTCTAGATTACAATTTATAACCAATTAACGAATCATTCAGATAATCTGTTTACTTCGTTTCTGTCCTATTACTAGTAATAGGTATCCCTAGTGATACCAATACAATTCAAGCATGATCACTTCCCAAGAGAGATATTTGTTGCTCTTTGCCTGGGCCACTCAAAGGAGCAGGCCATGGGACGTGGTTGTGGAATTCCCGCGAGAATCATACCTGCTGCTTACTATGTCCTCATTGATGATTGACTGTCTCCGAGTAAGTCGATACAAGTCCCTCCTTTCCTCGTAGATTGCGCTCTGCTAATTTCAATAAGACTTCTGAAGGAGGTGTCAACTCTGTCAATTCGAACATCCTTTTCGATTTCTGTGGTACATCCTGTCGGTGTGTCTTAGTCATCGAGTAGTTATTTGAACAAATGAAATTTCTCTCATAGCACTGTACTTTCGTTGAACTCCGTGATTTCTTTTCGGACCCTTCGCATGTGTTAATCATTCTAAGATTTAAATCGCATAGTACTGGATTCACTACTTTTCTTGTGAACCAAGAGTTCAGAGGCCAATCACAGTGCCAGCACCGTCAAAACATAAAAGCGCGCCTTCATTAGACCACTATGCAACGACTTAGCTAACAAACTACGTTGGCAGGAACAACAAGTTGACCTATTTGGTCTTTCCTATCACTCATCGGCATGCCATAACTATCAGTCGTTGAGATCACTAACCTCAGGGAGGATTCAGACCAAAACTCGGAAAGTGGCCCGTTAATCAACAAGTCCAAGGTACCCGCTGAGCTACAAACTCATTTCCAGTACGTGATACTCGTGTTCTTGGTATCCTAATTTTGAGATTTTTACTGAATGTCAACAGAGACCCACACATCTTCGTCAAATTCATCGTCGGGTCTGGAGAAAATGAGAAAACTTTCACTGTCCACCCTGAGGTTGCATTGAAAGTCCCTATCTTTTTCTCGGCGTTCACGAACCCCTTCTTTGAACAAGAACGGGGTGGCTATCGTCTCGAGGATGTGAGAGAGCAAGTATTTGGTCCACTCGTACAGTTCATGTACCATGGTTCAGGCCAAGTCGCTTAGCTGAAGCCTTGCTGGTCAGCATGGTCGAAAGACAACAAGCTAGACGACTCCCTCGCCAGAGACGAAGACCTGAACCTCATCGAATTATGGATCCTTGGGGATAGGCTTTGCTATCTATCGCTTCAAGAATGGGTCTTGGTAACTACGGCGTCTCTCATTAATATGAAAGGGGACTTTGCATTTGACATTTTGCAGCAGGCTTACAACAATACCATAGACAACAGCGAGCTGCATTGGCTTGCAGTCGAGCAAGCTGCCAAGAAGATAACCCTCGAAGAGATCAAACCTGCGCGAGGAAAGCTGCCGAATGACTTGCTACTCGACCTTATAATACTTCAGCTAGCCAAGTGCGACGAAGTAGATAAATCCTTGATGCCCGAAGGCAGCAGTATCGTGTCATCCACTTTCTCAACACCACCATCTCTTGCGTCATTGATTCTACATCATACTGCATCCATGCGATCAAGAATGCCAGCATTGGTAGCTAGCCGAAGATCAACTGGGACGGCTCCAAGCACGCTTAACCACCGTTCGGACTTGGGGAATAATCGTCCTGCCTCTGGTGTTATGAACACGGTGGGAACAGCCCTTAGACGTATGAAGTCAACATAGAAGACTGCTTTCAGACGATGACGAAGAAGCCTATTAGATTAAGGAGGTGTTGCTAGATTGGAGACAGAGAAAACCGTGCAACATCTATCAGCCCTCGCGAGATGTTGGCGCTTGCCATTGGGATGTTAGAATTATTCGACTTGTATGCAATACATAAATAAAACGTGTAACTTTCTGCCGTCTATGCATTTCTGTTAGGTACAATATTGATATAGAGGTGAAAGTATTCATCGTGGCACTGATGATAAGGTTGGTGGCCATTAATCCTTCTAATGTCAATGTCTTTGTTAAGGAGATGAGGCATTGCTTACAATCGTGTCTAGGCTATACGCATGATATGCTTCCTCACGCGAATCTTTGATTCATCACTTCAATCATACGGCCACGCGAGTGAATCCCAAACTATCAGATGTACTCTGCCCCTCAAAGTATAAAAGGACCTTTTTCTCAAACTTTAGACTAGAATAACTCTTCCATATCTGCGACATCGAGTTACAGCAAGACATCATTCGAAATCGTATTAAAAACTCCATCATGTCACAAGAGCCGGTTTTCGAGATCGATAGCATCTAGGTGGAGACGAAGGTCGAGGAGCCCAAAGACTGCAAAGACACTCCATCAGTAGAAAAACCAAAAAATACCCCCAGCTCTTGAATTTCCGCCTTTCAAGTAAGTATACCCACGCTGTCTCTACATGATTATATTTGCCATCTCTGAACTTCAGGAAAAAGCTAATGTCTACTCGCCACTTATTTCAGGGAACCAAACACTTTCGCCAAATTTATCATCGGCAAGGAAGAAAAGACTTTCACAGTGCACCATGAAACTTCATGCAAAGTCCCGGTCTTTAAAAAGGCTTTCGAGAGCGACTTCATCGAGGGACAGCTACAAGCATATCGACTCGAAGATGTTTCCGAGCAAGTTTTCAACTTCCTTATGCGATTCCTGTATCGTGAGAATCTGCCAGTCATGAAACTGAAGGAAAGATGGAAAAAATGGTCCAATAATGACGATAACGACTACCTAGTGGCGGTGGAAGAAGACAGAAACCTGGTTGATCTCTGGATTCTTGGAGATCGCTTGTGCTACTCAGCCTTACAGGATTGCGTTATTGTGACCATGAAAACGGTAATGGATGCAGAATTAGTCTTTTATCCCATCATCGACTATGTTCATAAATCAACAACCAAGGATAGTAAGTTACGAGAAAGTCATTATGAGATGGTATATTCAAACTACTCTTTGAAAGGTATTTTACAATGGCGAGGGAAAATACTTGAAGCACTTCTGGATATGACTTTTTATTTCGCTAAGAAAGATGACGAGACAGAAGGGATGGAGGACAAAGATAACAAGGGCAGTGATGATGAGAGTGATGAAGACGAGAATACCACTTTGTCGGATATCTCGAGCGACGATGACGCTCATGAGGCGAGTAGTGACGACGATTAGGAACAGTTTATGCATACAATAGCGAGAGCTTACTTTTGCTAATCATGACTAGAAATAGAGCTCTGTGAACATGTTACATGATTGTGAGGCTCCAATATCCAGAAGTTCCACCCGAAATATCAGCCCAGTGAGCCCAGGATTACCGTTTTATGACTCCTTCCTGAGAATTTTCAAGTAAATAACAAAATAACAGATCTGTAGTACCTAGCCGGCGCCTCAACGAGGTGGTGAATTTTGGTAATTTTAGGGCGGCGGGTTGCTAAAGGGAACGGCCACCAAAAAGCTGAGTCGATTCAACCTGTGTTGATTCAAAGACGATGTTTAGCATTACGAGGAATTTATACCCTAGGTCGATACACAATCACGTTCTAGGACTTGTCGTCAAGCGATTGAGATACTGTCAGAAAATTACTATATCGCATGTCTTGGCGCTAGCTCGCTTAAAAAGGGGGTCAAAATCATCACCAGATACTGCCATGCTCTGATGATGTCCTTTCCTCCGTCATATAAAACCTACGGAGATGAAACCAGGAGTTCGAAACTGTGAAATTGTGAAGCTGGCAGGATTCTACCCTCCGAGTGATCCTGTGGGCTGCTGCAGGGTAAGTCAAACCCCCTAGAAGTAGGCCCCCCCCTGTTCTGGGCCACCTCGCTTAGCACACCGCTACTACCCCACCACTCACTTTAACCTCGAATATTTTTATTATTCCTTAATAAAATTCTTCTAAATTTTGCAAGTTATTAGAACCGATCATGAAGCTTTCATACACTGAAGCTGACGTTCAGTATGCACTTAAGGACGTGGCAAATGGGAAGTCTTTGCGAAAATCCTCTCTCGACTGAAGTGTACCGAGGGGCACTTTTCAACACAGAGTACTCGGCATCCTTCTTAAGAAAGAAGCTTATACGCATCTACAGAGGCTTGCCCCGATCCAAGAGCAACGTCTTACGGACTGAGTACTAGTTCAGGAAAGCTTAAAGCTTAATTCTATATATGCACAGATCCGAGCTTTTGCTGGTCGTATCTTGGCCTCTCGACGCGATGCCGTATCACTCGGAAAACGTTGAATGACTGAGTTTCTTCGTCGGAATTCTATTCTTAAAACCAAAAAGCAATTCAGAATCGATTCTGTGCGTGTTAATAGTACTACATCTGATATTATTAAGGCTTGGTTTCAAAAATTGGAGATATTGGCGATTAAAGCAATCAAAGCTGAAAATCGATAGAATATAGATGAAGCGGGGATTATAGAAGGCCAAGGGAAGAATGGATTAGTGGTTGAAAGTGTTGAGAAACGTTTTATTCAAAAGAAACAACTAGGATCTAAGGCTTAAATCTCATTTATTGAGTGCATTTCTTCGAGCGGCCGGGCCATTCTTTCGATCGTTATATTCAAGGGAAAATCAGTCCAACAACAATAGTTTCTTATGGGATTGAGAGAGTATAAGGACTGGAAGTTCACTGCAACCGACAATGGATGGACATCTGACGATACTACCTTGAAGTGGTTGCAAACCGTTTTCATACTTCAAACGGCACTACGTGACTCAAAAGAGCCCCGTCTACTCATATTAGACGGCTATAGAAGCCATGAGACAATAGAATTCATGTGAGAGTGCTTTTCGAACAATATTCACTTGTTATTCTTACTATCGCATATTTCACATGTGTTTCAATCTCTGGATTTATCAATTTTTTCCCTTTTTAAATTCGCTTATCGAAGGCGGCTAGATTCGCTGTCTCTTATCAACGACTCGACGCCTATAGAGAAGCAAAACTTCTTGAAATGTTATAAGCAAGCTCGAATAGATACTTTAATAGAAGGAAACTGCAAGGCGAGTTGAAAAGTCTCAAAGTTATAGCCGCAGAATATCTCGAAGCCTCTTATAAACCGATTATTACTTGAAAATAGTAATAAAGCGATCGAGAAATTTCTACAATCGTCAGAAAAGAATGCAGCACTTGAATGGATCTAAGATTCATTATTTGGAGTATAGAAAACTCTTCAAAAAAGTGAAGATGTTCGAGAATAATCGAGGCAAATCACGAGACTTAGAGAAACCGATACGGCAATTGCTAGAGTGCTTTTTAGGAAAATAGTTAAAGGCTTAGACAATAAAGACTTTGTTATTGCTAAGCAAGAGCGTAAGATCCAAGCATTGGAAACTAGAGTAGTTCAACTTGAGCCTAGAAAACGGCGAAAAGTAAGGACTAGTCCAAATTCCAAGTTCGCTGATATCGAGAAGATCTACAAAGCACAGATGGAAGCTGGAGACCGCCAAAATGTACTATTAGATTCCGATGACTTCTTTAGTATAGCCTCTACTTTATCTCATATATCTATTAGTTGATTAAAAAGTTATTCGCAGTCGAACTAGGTAGATAGGAATTAAGCGAGGTGGCCCAGAACAGGGGGGGGCCCACTTCTAGGGGGTTTGACTTATAGACTGTCAGCGGCCGAGCCAGGCAAAGGATGCAAGAACTTCAACGTAGTTCGTGAACTTCACCACATTGTAGCGTAAGCAATTCACCCTGAGAAATAAGGTTTTCGACACAACTCTAAGAGCTCGCTAAAGCTAAATAACTAACTCGTTGCGCACTCCGTAGTACAGACCTGTTCTTCCCAAACACTTCACGAACCACATCTCCGCGACTTCGCAACGAACTCGACAGATCAATCCCCCAGGCCCGACTGTCGCATCAAACAATAGTTTGCACACGCTCACACTCATAGACTTCCAGCACGCTACGTCAAATCTTGCACACGAATCCGCGAGTTGAGAACTCTATCTTGCGCCTTCCAGAGTCGCATCCCACTAGATACAACTCGAAAGCGCTCCTTGACGCAACATCAAATAACAAGATGACGAACCAAGAGTTGAAGAGAAAGCGCATTGCTGTCAAAACGGATCCTCGAAAGAAGCATCAAAAGGATAAACCTACATTCTCGTAAGTCGTTCTCATCTCCATGAATTGCGCTTACAATATCCAGAGACCCGACAGCACTCGTGACTTTTGTCATTGGGCCTTCCGATAATTCTACCACGTTCCTCGTGCATAAAGAGCTAGTCTTCAATAAGTGTGAAGTGTTTGCGGCAGCCTTTTCCAGCACTTTCACCGAGGGTCAAACACAGATATTCAAGATCGAAGATACCACCGAAGCCGCTTTCCGTTTTCTCGTACAATGGATCTACTCCGACAGGCTAGAAGTCTTTCAACTTGAAGACCATAGGAAAGAAATTATCCAGGCTGGAGTGGGGGATGCAAAACGTGTAACCAATGCAGAATGGGACATAGTGTTGGCTGAAGACCAAGCACTAGCTGAGACATGGGTTCTAGCAGACAAGTTCTGCCTTCCTATTCTGCAGAATCTGGTCATCAAATATATGTCGAAGATTGCCATTCTACGACTCGACGCTCCGACTTGGACTTTCAAGTATGTTTATGAGAATACCGGCATTGACAGCGCATTGCGCAGGTTCTGTATCCTTTCTGTGGCCGCACACATTAGCCAGTCAGTGTTCAAGAAATTCCCTGAACGATACCCCTTAGAGATGTTGATTGATTTTGGAGCTTTTATGTTAGGTCGAGCGGGAGAAGGTATCGATGATGACTTGCAGGGAGAGATGGAGAAATGTATTGTGCCTGTACCTTGAGGGCACGTGCAGTCATGGAATCATGGGTCTTATTGAGTGCGTTGCAGTTTGTGCTGGTGGACTTGGACTAGGAGCGATGGCGTGTTTGGCATTAATCTGACATTCGTGAGGCGTACTCATCAAAAATGCACAAGACTTTACAGGGGAAGTGAAGACTTCAATAAAACATGCAGGTGTTTGGTCATGGTTTTGACGTTGCACATTCCTAGGGCGAAAGTTCTATTCATGCCTGAGAGGAACCATCGCTCGAACGCGGGAATTATTGACTCATGTTTTTCATAGGTTACCTCACCAGTCTCACCTCAGACCCATGCGGACTTTCCACAGTCTCAGACAGATATAAAGTTTGCGTAACGAACGACTTTGAACTCCAAGTTGTCAAGCATCTCGAGATCATAGACCTCTTTCAAAGCCTCTCCCCCAATCGATCCATAATTCTCCTGAAAATCCTTAAACAACTTTCCCACAAACCCCTTACCCAACTCACCCCTCGAAGCAAACGTAACCGACCTAACACCCTTGGGGGGCGACGACTCAACATCTGTCAGTAGGGAGCTCTCTTGAGCTCCCGGGTGCCCTCTACGAACCTCCAGCTCTCTTTTGAGAGTCTGCAGAGCCGAGGTTGAGTCAAGGTAGTAGTAGTAGTAGTGCAGAGTTTTTGCCGGGGGTAAAAACTCTGATTCTACCCACTACTATCACTACCACACGACTTGCTGTCCTCTTGCACACAACATACCGAACAATCCTCTGCGATATCGAGGCAACATGTGCTCCCCGCGCGGTACGGATGACAACGTCTCGTCCCCTACGCACTGCCATCCCACGTTCGGAGCGATACCCTGATAGCTAAACGATGCTCAAGATAAGAAATACACCTTCGAAGGGTGCCACGCAAGAGTCGACCTCAAAACTGGACTATAACAAGGAGGGGTAGGAATAGGTCCTAGCCTACGGTTACAAGGCAAGGAGGGGAGGAGTGGGACTCGGAGGAGGGTTCCTGGAACAGAGGAGCTTATAAGGAGACTTCAATGACTTTGTCTACGGCATAACTCGGGAGTAAAGGGGGCTGGATGGAAAAGCTGTGTACGCCACGGATTCTGGAAAGAACCTCCCCTTGTAGTGCTCAGTTGCTGAGTATAGAGGTTGGCTAGTCAAGGTTTTCTCGCTTTTCCTTGGCTTTGGGGTATACCAGGGTTAGCTGCACTCGTCGGAGGGTGTGCTCAAATGGGGGTCAATCTAGTCACTATATAAGGAAGGCACATCTGCATAAGGGAGATAGCTGTGGACTCTTTACCGTAAAGTCGCAGTAAGGAAGCAGCTGGTTGTCTTACATGCTGAATAGGCGATAGAGGACAATAAACTAGATTACAAAAAAAAGACAACCTTTAAAGCACTTGATACAAATGTAATTGCTCCTCGCTTTCTCACTCGAAAAGCGATACAAAAGCTCGTTCGAAATCCACCAACTATCCTGAATCGGCATCTGTAAAGCCAAATGTCTAACCATGCCAAGATCAGGAGCTGTCAACAGACCCTGCCCCCTCCCGAGGAATGTCATGGCTATTGAGTCTGAGATGCATAAGGTATCGATCTTGGCGTCGAATCAGAGAGATTGACGTTCGAGTCTGTCACCGAAACAGCGCCCGTAATGTGAGCATACGATATTGCGAGATTCTTTGCTGGTGTGGTAGAGGGAGTCGAGTGTGTTTGTGCAAGGTGATCGGGCCAGGATGTTGTTGTGATTGTGGTTGGTGATCTCGATGACTCGGGGTCCTGGAAGAGAGGTTTCCTAAATAGCCAAACGAAGCTCTGGTGGGAGCTTTGAGAAACAGGCGAAGGACATTATCGTTCCCGGAGTCTCAAAGCGGAGAATTGGAACTTGCCAAGAACAAAACGGGAAGTTCGCATTCAGTACATAAAATTCAATTTATAACCAGAAAAGCGTACAGTTTGTGAATCATGAAGGACTACACAAAAAGGTATTCAGCTTGAATCACTCTACATAGTTGGAAGTTGATATCCTACGACGATCAAACAGCGAAGCAGTTGCGAGGCTAGACAGAAGAAAAGCAGCAGAATTGGAACCTGAAAATCTAATCTAAATGTCCTGTATCTCTGCGGACAATCTGAAGACAACTAGTTTTCCTATCCACGGTGGTCGCGATGCAATCGCATGGCTTAACTTCCATGATCAGCATCGCACCTTCCAACCTCGACATGGTGCTTACCAACGACAAATCCATCGGTCTCGACTGAAATGAACTAAGCTCCATCGTCTCCAATCAGTCATCATCAAAAAGCAGGATTACAGTATCCGCTACGAATTAATATTCAGAAACTTGCACACCATGGGTTGCTGCTCCTCCAGACCAGCATCCTTTATCAAGCATCCGTACTCTTCAGCAGAACATCGCAAACAACAGGGACAAGCAAACAACGGTCAAGTTGATGGACCGGGCGAGGGGTTAAGAGGGACCCAGCTGGACAAAGTAAACAAGGGGTTTGATGCACATGTGAGGGAGAGCAGACAAGGCACAGAAAGTCCAGGGAGTGAAGAGGGTCAGTCACCTGCAAGATTCCAGGCAATTGTCCTAACTTTCACAGCTTCTCTACTCAATCTTGGTCCAGGAATGCTGCCAATGGGACGGACAGTACCAGAAAGAGAGTCGCTGGAACCAAGACGGACAATGACAATGTCACCAGAGCCGGCAGATCCAACCAGCCAGGAAGCACCAGTGTCGAAGTACTGCCCCATACCAAGGCACGGAGAGTATCAGGTCCGCGGATATCCCATCGGAGAAGGGACATTGGAGATCTGTCCTGCGTGTCGTGCGGTTGGGTAGTCAGATGTTCAGGCGGTGGGAGATGGAGTTGCGCGGGCATTGGTAATGAATGGGTTCAAACCTCAATTAGTAGCTGGATGTGGGACATTATGAAATTCAGGTATTGGAAATGGCTTGAGGAAGAGAGAATGAACGTTATCTCTCCTCATTCCATTTTCCCAAGTCCAATGCCCTCAAAATAACCCTCAATATGTGGGACAATATATGACTTTGATCTAATAATTAAACAAATTCATAAATAAAATTGAAACCCAAGTATTGAGAGGCATAGCATCAGATTGAACAGGACTTGACAATGTCACACAGACTTTGGGACATCGAAAAAGCCACGGGAGCACTCTTCTTGTGGCTACAAGATAATCTCAAGCTATTGCGTCAAGAACAGAACCGCTCGGCATTTTCGGCCTGGAAGCAAGTCAAAACTCTACTGCTCCTTTGTTCTCGTAATGTCCGACGCCAGCAGGGACATCAAGGCTCCTTTGGCGACTCTCGCAATGTGCTAACAACCAGACAATAGGAATCAAAACAAAACAAATATGGCGATGATGTGCTCTTGTCGTCTGACATCAAGAGGTAGAGCCCTCAGCGCCCTCGATCAGCGCCCCTAGTACCCGCAACGCCCCTGTGGAACTCCGCATCCCACTAACGAGACCCCTGTAGATAGATTGTCAGCGACCCCGCCACGCCACCAGCTTCATATTCATACATGCCCCTCCTTCAACAACTTCCCATAACCGCAACTTCTTAACCACATCTCTTGAACTCTTGAAATTTTTCCAAAGACAATTAGGCAACATGCTATCAACTCCTCTCAATCTGCCAAAATGGTAAGGCATCTCCAACCTGTTCAAAAGAGCTATGAGCTGATATGCACATAGGCTAGAAGAGAACTCCCACCTCCTCAAACCCCCAATCAACAACTACTGCGTGTACAACGAAGATGTTACCGTCATGGTACTTTCTCCTAGACTCCATTGTCCGACGTTAGCTAAGGCTTCCAGATCGTAGGAGGACCCAACGCCCGAACCGACTACCACATCAACGAAACCGCCGAATGGTTCTACCAATATAAAGGCGCCATGCTCCTCAAGGTCGTTGACAACCACGAATTCAAAGACATAATCATCCACGAAGGTTGCATGTTCCTCCTACCCCCAAACACGCCCCACAACCCAGTCAGATTCGCAAATACAGTTGGGATAGTGTTGGAACAGAAGAGGCCGGAGGGCAGTTTGGATAGATTGAGATGGTATTGTACTAATTGCAAGGAGGTGGTTGATGAGCAGGCGTTTCATTGTACGGATTTGGGGACGCAGATTAAGGAGGCAGTTAATGGTTTTAGGGATAGTGAGGAGAGGAGGAGGTGTGGGAAGTGTGGGACTATGGCGGAGAGTGCACCGGGGCCTGGAGAAATCAAAGACCCGAATCTGGAGTAGAGATGTTTGGGAAAGATGGGCTGCTTGGGGCTATGAGCGCAGTTGTGCGGAATTGTGTGGCATGCTGCGGAGGGAACCTGGAGAAAAGAGAGAAGAATGGGCAGCTGGACTGAACAAATTTTCGTCTCAGGAGCTTTTGATTTAGGGTATCCAATGTACAATATTCAACATGATATGTCCCTTCTATGTCTCCGCAAACTCATATGTACTAGTCGACTCCTCAACCGCAACCTCAATCTTTGCGCCCTCCAACTCCTTTCCTCCAACCTTCAAGCCCGCACGCATAACATCTCCTGGCACGACTGGTCCCACACCCTTCGGCGTACCAGTCAAGATAATATCTCCCTTTTCCAAAGTCATAACCTTCGAGATGTCGCTGATTATGCGGGGGATTTGGAAAAGCATCAATTCGGTGGAATCAGCTTGTCGATGTTCGTTGTTGACTGTGAGGTAGATATCGACTTTATGGGGATCTGGAATGTCGGATTTGGGAATTATGTCTGAGATTGGGAGGAAGGTATCGAAGCCCTTTGCAATGTCCCATGGGAGACCCTTCTTCTTTGCCTCGTTTTGTGCATTTCGTGCCGTCATGTCGATGCTCAACGCATAGCCTATCCCAATCAATTAGCTATTATCCAAGTAATCAATTGGGAGGCAGACATACTCTCAATGGCATCCAAAGCACCCTTCTCATCACTCGCCTCCAGATTCTTAACTTGCTTCCCCATAATCAACGCCAGCTCAACCTCATAATGCAAATCCACACCCTTTGGTCTGACGACTGGTCCATCCCCTTTCAACAGGATACTGCTCGGCGGCTTCAAGAAGAAGAATGGTTGCTTTGGTCTCTGGTTATTCAATTCCGTGACATGATCGCTGGACAAAACCAATTCATCAGCCTCGTCAAAAATGGGGGTCTAGAAAGAGAACATACGCATAATTCCTGCCAATGCAAACCACCTTCGATGCCTTCTTCAAGCTTGCCATATTTGCGATTCCTCTTCGAAAGATAAGGGACATGCTGGGCCAAAATGATCGAAGACGGGTAAATACCGTCTCATGTATGTGGTGTATGGAGGGATAGAGAACGAATGAATCGAAGAGCAAGGATTCTGCACCACAAAGCACGTCCTCACTGCGAAAGTGGACGAAAGTGGGGATTCTGGGGATCGCGGAGGCAAAAGGAGCGAGTTCCGATGGGGAAGAGCGGACGTGCACAAATCAGCGCAAAGAATTCAAACGATTTTCGCATTCAGCCATCAATCAGTCAGCCATCCATCCGAAGTGCATTGCATTGTCTCACAAAAATCTCGCACAAGCCATCATCATAAACATTCGATTTTGTATTCTTCAGCATCATCCTCTATTCCACATCGAGAGCAAGATCATGGCAGAAGGATTACAGATTGCGCAGGTAATTGCGGATTTGCAGAGCTTGCAGAGCGCGGTATGTCAACAGCGTCCCCTAAACACACTTGACTTGGAGAAGGGTGAGGCAATTTCTCCCCACCACCGTGTCGAGATGCCGATCCCCACACCATTTCTTTCTCCTCTCCTCTCCACGTCCCTCTCTATCCACCTTCCACCCTCTCCTCTGCACTCCACTATCACCACCTCTTCTAACACATTCTCTTCCAGGCCCCCACAGCAGCAACAAACCTCCTCTCCGCCTCCAAAAATCCCCGTCCGTCCTTCAATTCGCAATCCAACCCACGCCGCAAATCCTCCAGCGCAGTCCCCCGAGCCGAAGCCCAAACCTCCCGTTTCGATAAACTAGGTCGAAGAATCGTAGTCCCGCGTTCTAGCCCCGGGACTGCTACTCCACCTAGTTTACCTAGGAGCGCGAGCTCGTTTTCGAGGTTTGATAATGGACGGGGGAATGGGGGGAGTGCGTATGCGAGCAGGACGGGGAGTGGGGTCGGGACACCTGTTGAGGAGGTACGTTGTTGCGTTCTCTTCTTGAAGACGTTACCTGTTGTTTGGTGGTAGATGAGGATTTAGGCTAACTCGTAGGATTTAGACACCAGACGAAGACATGAAGCGAGCAAAGACCCTTCTGGAACTCTTCGAGATGAGAGGGAAGTTCAAACAGATGGGCGACACGGGGTTAACGAGAGCGAAGCAACGAGTTGATAACATTGTTGACAAGTACGCGAAGATGGATTTGGAGGAGAGGGAAAAGGCTGCTAAGGCGAGACATCTTGGTGCTTGATTTCAAATTCGTTAGTTTTGAAGTACGGAAACGGTTTGGGACAATGATGGGACGGAAGAGACGCAAAGGCAACACGTTCGAGGTTTGAGTTCGGAGGAGTTTGAGCATGGAGTACGGTAATGACCTGGGACAATGATAGGATGGGAAAGGACTATTAGTGGGATGGTAATTGATCGGCTGGCAACAGAATTACCGGCGTTTGGAATATACCCTTAGGTTTGTCTCGGCAGGATGGAAAAAAGCTTTTAATCATTAATGGAGTCCTCAAGACGTATATGAGAATACGGGTAGGTTGAAGAGGTTCTAATTACTAGTGACAATATTGGCAATGGCCAGAGTGTCTCCGATTCGACCTTATCGGTGCTTTACAATCTCGCGTTCCGACACAATGGTGTTTGACCCTACGCATATGACGAATGAGCCGACGAGTTCGTTTTGAGATGAACGGGCATTGGTCACGTACTTCTGCTTGACAACTTGTTGCAACCTCATCCAACTCCCTCTCTACATTCACACCCCATTCTACCTCCTGGAGCCGCTGCCGTAAGCATTGGCTCTGCCGTCGTTGTCACATCGGAATAGGTACCGGCGCAGGCACGGGTACCCTTGGAGGCGTTGGAGCCTTTGGTGCCTTGATTCCTGCTGCTTCTGTGAGGCCTTGCACATCAGGCATAATGTCCACCCCATTTGAAATCAACTTGACGGCTTCTTTGACCGGTCCTGCAAGTTGCCTTCCTAAGATGACAGCTAGGACAGGCTTCCTCAGAATGACTCTCCGGCCCTTTCGCATGAAACGTGAACCTTTGTTCATTACCCGCTTTGCTTTCCCAACTCTCGGCGGGTCTGTCGGCGCAGGCAGGTTTCCAGTTGCGTCAATAGGAACTCCAGTCACTGCAGGGGCTGCGGATCCAGATACAACATTTCCAGGTAATTTTGGAGCTGCTGGTAATCCCGCTATACCGTTTATAGTGGCTGGCAAACCTGCGGATCCTGGACCATCATTTGTCCCACCCACAAAATGTACCTGAGTTGTTGGAATTTCAGCCTTTCTACTGGCAAGAGTGCCACCAGCAACAACGGGCAGGGGTTCTCCAATAACTCCAGTACCATGAACATAACTATCTCTCCCCGCATCTCTTTTTGAACCAATTGTCATCTCGCAGGGCTCAAAAACGTCATATGACTTCTCGCAATTGCTTCCACGGAACGCCCTAGGTGGTCCATTGAGATCGTAAATCGGTACTCGCTCGCCCACGGAAGTATCGCTCCTTGGGCTCATACAGCAATCCGGAAGCGGTGCCCGTGGGTCGACATTCTCTACATAAGACTCTCGTGGACCGTCATGGGACATGCCTGTATTATCCGGCCGAATCGGGGACTCTCGGGCTGTTACCATGGCTGTGGTGTATCCACTATCGTCACCACCTGAACAGTCAAGAGGGTCCGCCGAGATTATGGGCCGTTGAACATACTGCTTCTTTTCGAGACCAAGCGCAAATGGGTCAGAAAATCTAGAGCGAGGAGTAAGAGGTTGTCTCTCTTGGACATGAGCTGTAGAGCAGCAAGGACCAGATGGAGGCGAGGTAATTTCGAAACGAGGGAGGTCTTGCAGCTGAATGTCTGAATAGCGTGGGCCATCCAAATTGCCCGAGTCAAGAGGAGGAATGCTATCCAGGGAGCGCTGATCAACCATTGGTGCAGCTGGGTATCCTCCAATTGGACTGTCTGGTTCTTCTTGTACAAGGCCTCGAACACTGGTATTGAAGGATTCGATGCTCGTGATGCCGAATTTAGCAAGGCGTTTAGGGGAATCTGGAAGTGGAGGTAGGTTGTCTTCTATGTCTGGTCCACAAACCGAGCAGTCAGGGGCAAGAGGCGACGAAGGAAGTTGAGGATTGATATCGAGACCAATCTCTTCTCCCGAGCCATCAGGTGGCGTCGGAAGTTGTCCGTATGCCTTGAAGACCACTTCCTCCTCAGCCCTTGTAAGCTTGTTATCTGTGCTTGGGACAGACATTGCCTCTATGTTCCTGGCGGAGTGGAGGGAATGGGGACTGCAAAATTCGATTTCGGCGTAGCACGCAGGAGTTGCTGGTCGTTTGACGATAGAGACTCTTCGAACTAGACCATCGACTGTAGATATATCGGATGACTCAAATTCAGCTTGAATGGTGGGAGCTGGGTGAGGAACTCGAGCTGGAACGAGACGTCGCTTGGGGAGAGGTCTGCGATTGATCAATGTCGACAAGATCAGGCTAGGTCAAGAGCAGACCTCGCCAAGTAACTATGCCTAGCAATACATGACAGAGGAATAGACGTAGACGTATACAGTTGACGGGGTCAAACGAGCGACGTTGCTGCAACAGCAACAGTAAAGAGGTATGAATACAAATAGAGGAGGTGGCGATGAGCGCGCGCGAAAGAGCGATAGCTGCAAAAGCAGTGATAGAAATGAAAAGAAGAGCAGGAGAACACGGTGCATACGTCTCGGAGAGGCAATCGCGACATTCGTACCTGCCCTTGCAGCAGTCCTAGACATTGTCAACATTTTGGGTTGCTGCTTCTTCCAATTCCAATGTTCCGAGCCATCGCAATACTTGGTAGTGAATCTGCATGTTAAGCACTACCCTTCAACTGTTGTAGAGAATACATTATAGTTGTATCCAGCCTCCGGAGACAGACTTCCGCTTGAGTAGGATTGGAGTTGACTGAATGAGTTGAGATTCGAAATGTGGCGTTCTCAAGCCCCAAAGCGGATCCTTGCTAGCCGACAGCCTCGTGACGAAATCGCCAATGTTTTGCATACAGGAACCCTTTTGCTCGATCTCCCTCCTTCGCAACCACACAATTACCGCACGCAGATTGCTTGACATCTTCAAAGATGGCGACCGGCGTGGACGCAAAGCTCTTGAAGTCGACGAAGTTTCCTCCTGAGTTTAGTCAGAAGGTTGACATGGAGAAGGTCAACTTAGAAGTCATGAAGAAGTTGGTACCCTCCAACCCTGGTTTATGCGCACGGAACTGACCGCAATTACTCTCGCAGATGGATTGCTGGCAAAATTTCAGAGATCTTAGGGAGTGAAGATGACGTCGTGATCGAATTGTGCTTCAATCTTATTGAAGGCTCTCGTCATGTACGTGGTTCGCCGTTTACAACATTGCACTAGCTAATTTGGGTCACAGCCTGATATCAAAAAGCTTCAAATCCAGCTGACCGGGTTCCTCGACAAAGATACCGCGAAATTCTGCAAAGAGCTTTGGTCATTATGTTTAAGTGCTCAATCAAATCCTCAAGGTGTCCCGAAGGAGTTGCTCGAAGCCAAGAAGCTGGAGCTTATCCAAGAGAAGGTCTGTACTGCCAACTATTTATGTTCAAGGTCAGTCTGACAAGATTCCAGATCGATGCCGAAAAAGCCGCAGAAGTGTCAAGGATGCGACGAGAAGACGAACAGCGCCGTGAACGTGAAATCAATAATGTTAGAAACCGCGAACGAGGTGACCGTGGCCGTGGTGGAAGAGGGGGGCGAGGGGGAGACAGCTGGAGAGGCGGACGCGGAGACAGAGATGGTGGACGAGGCGACAGAGACTTTGATCGTGGGGGAGGTAGAGGGTTTGACCGACGCGGGCCACGCGATTCGAGATCACCACGTCGTCGAGACTCCAGAGAACGAGACTCATATCGAGGCGGGCCAAGAGAGTCAGATACCTACGTGCCTGCTGGAAGGGGTGGTCCAAGACGCAATGATCGCAATGATCGGAGGAGGCCTTCTCCATCGCCATCTCGATCACGGTCTGCTTCACGATCAGAGACAGGATCCCGCTCACCACCTCGCCGACGCCGTCGTTCTCCATCTCCGCGTCGTCGTTCTAGATCGCCAGACAGACGTGGTAATACATACCGAGGACGTGGAGGCAGAGGCAGAGGCAGGAGTCCTGATCGTGGACCGCGTCGGCGATCACCTTCCCCCTCATCGTCTCGTTCTCGTTCCCCAAGGCGTACCACGCGCAGAAGATCCATATCTTCGTCGGCCAGCGCATCTCCTCCACCACGAGCTCGCAGGTCTCGCCGTAACTCGAGCTCAAGATCTAGATCTCCGTCGAGTTCAAGGAGCAGAACACCACGAAGAAGGGTGTCACGCAGCAGAGAAAGGGCAGCATCGACACCAACACCGGCAACAGATGAGGATATGACCGAAGCTCGTAGGGGTGATGATAGCGAACGTCGGCTAACTCGAGGCAACAGCCGAAGTATCACTCCACCACGACGCCGTAGAAGTCGGTCCAGAAGCTCAAGCCGCGGAGGAGGAACAAGGAAGCGCCGTCGGTCTATACAGAGATATGAACCGGCAAGCAAGAGACGTCGAAACACTTCTTCTGTCTCTGCACCTGAGGATAGAAGAGTCAGAAAGGCTGATTCTGATGACGAAGGCGATAGGGCACCTCCGAGACGTGACAGTGAAGACAGCAGACTTGCTGCAACGGACGAGTCCAACGAGGTTGGTAGAGCTTCGTAAAATCAGAGTGGTACTTTTCATTTCCGGCAGCCTATTCTTCTAAGATGCTTTCCTAGGCTGACATTTGATCGCACTAGAAGCAAGACCCGCGAAAACAAGCAAACTTGCTTAAGGAGAAGCTGCTTCGGGAGAAGATCAAGAAGATGAGGACTTTAAGTACCGACTCTATGAATGCTCAGGCTAACGCTCGATGAGGACCTTCTTTCGGTTTCATAAAGTTTATGGTTCAGCATTTGCATAGCGGGTGTTGTTGGCTGGATATTAATGGTAGAATGAATCTCATTTTTGCAATACAGGCTCTTGCCTTTAATGACAGGAAACTAGGTGACCTGCAATCTAAATACCTTCGTGCACGTTCAGATTTTTGACGTGAACTGTTAATTCCTCTCAAAGACCAGGTAACCTAACGCCTCGATCTAGACTTTAAATCAAACACTTTTCCTATAAGTTGCTAGATGTCTCACTCTGAATTTCCCAGGATATCTGGGACATTCCAGCCAGCCCTTTCATCGAGTAGAGGTTCATCTCAAGTCGCTTCTTGACCCCCGCGCTATAATTCCAGTAGCCAATCAGATGCGGCCCGACAGCGTAAGGCTGAGAGTCTGCCTCAACCGCGTTCCTTCCAAATACACACAATTCTTTTTAGTCAAGGAAAGCGCATCCTGCATAACTCTTCATAAGTAAACCCTCAAGCTATAATCACCTCTACAATATCCTAGAACCTTTGGGACATCCACTAACACGTTGCAACTAGCCTCCCTACCACTATAACAACTCCCTCTACCAACAACATGGCAGAGAACCAACCACCTCCATCCACCAACCCTGCGGACACAGCAGGCATACCCTACTACAACAAAGAGCGCGAAAAGCTCCAAGACCTCCTCCGCCGAAAAAAGCTCCTAGAACTCAGTATCGCGCGCCAAGACGAAGCCATCTACAAGAAAGAAACCGATTACTTTGAAGACACGCCTGCGGGGAATATCATCACGGGTTTTGATAATTATACGAAGGGGCTAGCGGGGTCGATAGGTGGGAGGAGGAGGACGGGGGTCCCTGAGCAGAATAGGGTTTTTTCGAGGAGTAGTGTTACGTATAATATTAACGCTGTGAGCCTTGCGAGAGGAAGGGACGCTGGGATGTTGGGGGACATTGGCTAATGTTGGGATATAGGAAACTCCCGTCGACACGGCGCAATCGACTCCAGTAGCAGCTATGGCTCCAACACCACTATCAACCAGCTTCCTAAAGGATGGAGGAGCTTCGAATCATGCTACGCCGACGAGTGCCACGAGCAAGTCCGGTGGAGCGGGAAAGAAGAATATCAAGAAGGCAAGGGATGGAGATGATAGCGAAACTGATGGGAAGGAAGGCAATAAGAAGATTCGGACGAACTTCGGTGCTGTCAGGAAGTAAGATTAAGGACAGGCCGGAGTAACAGAAGGCTCTGAAATCTACAAAAGCTTGAATATAGGGAAATTGGCGTTTTCGGGCTCGATGACAGGGAATTAATGGAGTTTTAAGGTGTATTGAGTATGGTATACTGTAACATCGCGGCTTGGATGAGCTCGCGCTCTCCAATTTGCATCAGGGGAGCCCTGGCGTTAAGCATCTTTCTTCAGGCGAAAGAGAGGATGGTCGTTATGGATACCAACATTGATTTCACTAGCTGCTCTGCCGTGCTATTGGTAGAGAGAAATAATCAATTCTTTCATTTCACCTCATACAGTACATCCCTACTTGAGACTACACATACTCAAGGAACTTCTTCATCACTGTCATCTCCAAAGCTGAAGCTGAAGCCTCCACCATTTGTCTCACCTTCATCCTTTCCAACAGCAGCATCCCATTTTCTCTTCTTGCCCTCAGCCTTCTTCTCTAGCTCAGCAAGTGCCAGCTCCAGCAGCTCAGGATGCTCAACCTGCATCCGCTCAATAAATAATCCATAGGGATCAACGACATCCTGCTTAAATCCAGAAATTTGATCCGTGCCCGCCTTGTCCTTCAAAAAGGACATAACACCAGCGAGATGGCTCCTCGGTACAAAGTTCTGCGTAATAGCAATCGAAGCATCAAGGTTGACAACCAAATGCCACCATCCGCTTGGGACATGAAGAACCTCTCCTTCATTACACACTCCTTCAATACAGCCTGGAGTCTTGCGAGCTTCGGCATGAAACCCAAGGAGCCATTCTGCGATGCTCAAAGGACTTGTGACCTCGCTCTGATCTTCCGAAACATAGACTCCTGGTGGTGGTGGACTAGGACCAGTCGATGGGAACATAATCCAATATTTCGAGCCTCGAAGGACTGCATTCCAGGCACTGGTAGCGTTTGGATCTTTATGGTAGGTAGAACCGCTTCGAGCAGGACCGATGATCAACCATTTATCGTCTGGTCGTTTGTCGCCTAGGACCGCGAATAGGTCTTCGCCAAAGCATTCTGGAATCCAGTAAGAAGGGTTGGGTTTGTCTTTGCCTACGCTGAGATTCATTTTCTCGACGAAGCCTCGGTCGAAGAGGTAAAGGGGACTTTCATCGCTACTATTATTCATATAGTCTACATATGTAGACAACGTCCAGTCAACTGCTTCGGCGCGGAATTTGACATTTTTGTATTGCTCCAGGAGTGCGTCGGTATCCCACGTCTTGTAGACTGGCCATTCTCGGACGACTTTGGTTAGGATGAAGGGCTTGTCACTCCATTTCTCTGAGAATTCTGCTGGTGAAAGACTGTCGAATCTTGCGATTGCATTTGCTCTTGGGATGTTGACTGTGTAGGGAGTCAACGGTGTATGGGTGCAGAGGAATGGTCGATAGAGCACGTCTGAGAAGACATTGTCGCAGCGGACTTGGGATAATTGCTCTTTCTGAAGATCAAGATAGGTCGACCGCCACGTCCCGCGCCACTGAAATAAGCCAGACTTCGAGCGGGGAGATCTAAGGTCTGTTAGCTTCTTGATGTCCGAACGAGGCTCAGAGTTCTATGAAATTGATGTCCCATTGTAAGGAGGCTCAGCCAAGAGAGGAGTTTGTTACCATGGCTAGATGTTCCACACCTCTCCGGAAATTAAGGATGACTATGAAGATGCATCGCTCCCACATGGACAGACTCTCTCAGCACCAACAATAACTCTAATCCCCACAGCATAATAAACTGACTCACTTACTCTATGAATATTGTTTTCCAGAAGTCATCGGACTGAGTGAAGGCGTAGAGGAACTTGCATGTGGACCCAAGGAATCTCAAATCTCGTGACTCGAAGACTTCAAGAATAATTGCAATAATCTCATCTGGAACTGCCTGGAAAGACCCAATTGAATTTCTGGCTATGCTCGTTGCAGTGTATTGATTTCCTGCAGGTCGTACTCCCAAAGGATGATGCGGTATGGAATGAGGTGACTCTTCGAAGGAGGATGACTCGACGACTGCGCCACTAGGCCGAATATCCTCAAGACTGAGTTCTTCAGAGTCAACCTGTATGACTGAGTTCATCATAGCTGCTGAATGTGATGTACTGCCTTCAGCCAATGTAATAGGGCTTCAGGAATGAGGCTGACAAGAAAAAAAATTTTTGGGAGCATGTAGAAAAGTATCGCCACTTTTAGACTTAGCGCCTATGGGGCGGATGTCTGTAATGCTGGAAGGATCTCTGCAGTGACTAACAAGACGCCTCCTTGCAGAACCAATTGCCACACAGTTAGAGCATTGCAATTGGTTCAGAATCAGATGATGATGATGATGTGAACTGTTCCTTAGTGGGGTGCGTAGGTTTGCAGGCGGGCCAACTTTTTGTTTCAGTCCAAACGCTAACAGCGCAGGCGCTAGCAAGAAGCGAGATCAAAAAATTGTATATTCGACCGCCGCTGTCCCTCAATCTTTCCACCATCAAACAACTTTTCAACCACAACAATACCAAGAAAAATCCCACTACTAGATCCAATATAACTCTCGAATTCGGGAGTTTGGTATCTAGTCTTTACAGCAAATCCAGTTCACCGTCCGCAGGCTCTCCAAGAGACTTGCGTACTTGACCCCACCTCACCACCATCCGACCTTGCGCTTTCTAGATCCCAAGCACGGCTTGCGATCTAGTTCTACCAAACAGAAACCGCAATCATGGCTTCCACTGATAAGGGTCTCGAGGAGATCCCAGAAGGTGAGCAGCTTTGAAGTTTGCGACAGATACACCGCCACGAGAACCGTGCGGCGACATTGAGAATAGAGGCTGACCATATGTCTTGCAGGTCAAATCGAGTCCAACTATGACGAGACCGTCGACTCCTTCGATACCATGAACTTGAAGCCCGAGCTTCTACGAGGTACGATAAAACATGCATATCTTGAGGGGAGCTGGAGTTAACATTTCGCAGGTGTCTACGCCTATGGTTTCGAGCGCCCCTCTGCTATTCAGCAGCGTGCTATCATGCCAGTCATCAAGGGTAAACTCCCTCATACCAGAGTATTGTTGTAGCAGATGCTGATTGCTCGAAGGCCACGATGTCATTGCTCAAGCCCAGTCTGGTACCGGAAAGACCGCTACTTTCTCCATCTCAGTCCTCCAGAAGCTTGACCCCAACATCAAGCAATGCCAGGCCTTGATCCTTGCTCCTACCCGTGAATTGGCACAGCAAATCCAGAAGGTCGTCGTTGCCATTGGTGACTTCATGAACGTTGAGTGCCATGCCTGCATTGGTGGTACCAGCGTTCGTGATGACATGAAAGCTCTTCAGGAAGGTCCCCAAGTTGTTGTCGGTACTCCTGGTCGTGTCCACGACATGATCCAGCGCCGATTCCTCAAGACCGACAGTATGAAGATGTTCGTTCTTGATGAGGCCGATGAGATGCTTTCTGTATGTTTTGAATTCCACAAAATTTCTCTGCCAGCTGAACTAACATTTTCTTAGCGTGGTTTCACCGAGCAAATCTACGACATCTTCCAACTCCTCCCTCAATCGACCCAAGTCGTCCTCCTCTCTGCTACTATGCCACAAGATGTGCTCGAGGTTACCACCAAGTTCATGCGTGACCCCGTCCGCATCTTGGTCAAGAAGGCCGAACTTACCCTCGAAGGTATCAAGCAATTCTACATTGCTGTCGAGAAGGAAGACTGGAAGTTGGACACTCTCTCCGATCTCTACGAGACCGTCACCATCACACAAGCTGTCATCTTCTGTAACACCCGAAGAAAGGTCGACTGGCTCACCGACAAGCTCACTGCTCGTGACTTCACCGTCTCAGCTATGCACGGTGATATGGACCAAGGTCAGCGTGATCTTATCATGAAGGAGTTCCGATCTGGTTCTTCTCGTGTTCTGATCGCCACCGATCTTTTGGCCCGTGGTATCGATGTTCAACAAGTTTCCTTGGTCATCAACTACGATCTTCCCGCCAACCGTGAGAACTACATCCACAGAATCGGTCGTGGTGGTCGTTTCGGACGTAAGGGTGTTGCCATCAATTTTGTCACCGCAGAGGATGTCCGCATGATGAGAGAAATCGAGCAATTCTACAGCACTCAAATCGAGGAGATGCCAATGAACGTTGCCGATCTCATCTAAGCATTTCATCTACAGAGTTTATTTGGTATATCACAGTCTCAATAGAATCTGCGCTGAAAAAAGTCGGAGTTGAGACACCCTATTGAGGGACGTGATGCGAGCGTTGCTGGTTCGACCGGTGCGCGAGGAAAGGGATAATTGGAAGCAAAAAAAGTGCTGCACAATGGTGCGAAACACTGGATTTCTTAGTCATCGTCGGGCATTGCCAACACTAGAGGGTTGGGTGATGCATTCTGCTTTTTGCGTCTCCTGTGTATGCAAGGGTTTGCTCGTTGGTCACGAAGCAGGCAATCTATCATCCAGATCTCGTTCTGCTGGATACATGACGGCTACTGTCATCTTGTACGAACGGAGACCTGTAGTGATGGGTTCTGCTTTTCACATAGACCAAAGCAATCCCAAAAATTTCAGAAACTCCTTGCCTTGGATTTGAACATGATTGTGGCGATATTTAAGAAAACTCCTTACCTTTCCTTCTGCTTGAGTGTGATTTAGATGATGCTTCATAATGGGGCCTGGGATGCTGCCCGAAGCGAGCTGCCCCTTCCAATTCTGCTCCTGCCGAATTTAAACGAATAGCCATTTCTCTCTACAGCAACCTCTCTTTGCCCATCTACCTGCACTGTATTGGTTGATATCCAAAGTTACAGATCAATTCTAGACACAACTATCGCTCTTCTCCCTTGACAATTCCATCGTCACTCTCTTTCCGCACTCTTGGTCACTTCTCTTTCACCATGGCCCCAGTCCAAACGCCAGCATCCACAAACCAGTCTACAGCTGAGATGGCAGCCAACACCCTGTGGGAGTACCAGCTTCGGAAAGAGAACAAGGCCATTCTCGACCAGATCAGGAAGTACGGGGACAAGCGCGATGCAGATGTAGCAGAGAACATGAGGCGGTTCCAAGAAGGCGAGAAGCGCAGACTCGCACTCGAGGCCAGAGTCGCAGAGCTAGAAAGAGACCAGAAGCTACAAGATGCGCGGGCTGCGGAGCACAAGAAGGAGTGTGCTGCGAAGCTGGCAGAGCTGGAGAACTTTTTGAAAGGGAGGATCACTGATGGTAAGCTCCTCCGTCCGTCGAGCTTCAGCCAAAGCTCGTGCTAACAATTGGCAGAGGAGCTTCGCAAGATCATGTCTGGTGGACAATACATGAATCCCCCTGCACAGGCGATCTCTAATCCCCAACCTTCTCGCGTTGCTCCTCGACCGTCAAATGCGAGGCCGAGACCTACCAGAGCAGACACCCAGGATCCCAGACAAGACATTACCGCAAACAAGAGCGTCGCCCGTGTCCCCAACAACGATGACACACCAGCGCCAAGACCCAAGCAAGTGACCAACCGCCCCCCAGCGACCCGCAGCACAAGCAGCGACCGCGTCGTTCCAACCGCCAAACCCATCGCCACCACAACCCTCCCCACCAACATCCCAAAACTCTCCCAAGGTCACAAGTCCCTAAAGCAATACTACGGACGTGCCAACACAGTTTTCGAATCCCTGACCATCACAAAGCCACAAATGGAATACGACTTCATCTCCGCCTTCATAGCTGGCTTACAGAACAAGAAACAAGGAGAGAAGGTCATCCAAGCGTTGAGGGCTGTTCATCCGGCGAAGAATAAGTTGGATGGAGGATTGGAGGTTATGTGCGGTTGGGAGGATGTTGCTGCAGGGTTTAAGAGGGCGGGATTGGATGTTTTGGGGGCGAAGGAGGAGATTAAGAGGAAGAAGAGGACGTTGAATCCGAGGACTCAATTGGAGACTGGGTTCTCTGCATGATCAAGTTGTAGAGACTACAGACCGCGGTCTTCTTAGCAGAACAATAGCTGGGGAAGGAAGGCGAAGATACGCATTAAGACATGGGTTATGGATGGCATACATTAGCTTTGGGGGTTCTTATTGGTATGTGTTACTTGATGATTATTGCTTAGCATAGCATTGGCGCTGGAAATATGGGGGCTGGATGACAAGTTTTAGCATGGTATATCATATCCTGCTTGTATCAGGACCGAAGAATAGGCATTCATGTACTCAAGAAAGAGTTGTCACAATGGCTAGACTAGCACACAATGAAAATCAACGCTGCATTACTATTTTGTCAAGACCGAAATGCTGTGATGTTACGCCTGCATTTTATACGCCAGAAAACCATCGTATGCGCAAGCAGCCAAACCATCCACTCATAAAGTTCACCGTTCGTTGCCTCCTTAAATACTCATCTCCCCAACACTCTTCCTCAGCTCCTCCTGTTCGGCGTCAATTCCGCTGTACTTGTTGATCCAACCCAGTACTTCTTGATGCCAGACTAGCGAGTTCTCGGGTTTCAGTACCCACTGTCATTCATCATCAGCATTTATTCTCTGGTGCAAATTGAACGATGAGAGGACAAGAAATTTAAGGGACGAAGAGAGGGGAGGTAGTCACATGATTCTCATCCGGAAAGCTCAAGAACTTCGACGGAATCCCCTTTGTCTGCAACACATTAAAAGGCGCCAACCCCTCTGCAATTGGCAACCTATAATCCAGCTCATTATGGATAATCAAATGAGGAGTAGCCCATTCCTTCAAATGCGCAGCTGGATTCCACTTCTCATACCCTTCTCTATTCTCCCACAATGTTCCGCCGAAATCGTGATGTGGGAAGAAGAGTTCCTCTGAGGAATATTGGTTCAAGGTGGAGAAAACGCCGTCGTGGGTTACGAGGGCTTTGAATTTTCGGCCGAGAGGGTGCCCTTGGATCCAGTTTACCATGTAGCCGCCATAGGAGGCGCCGAGGGCGACGGCACGGCTGGTGTCGACGTAGGGGAGGTTCGATTCGATGTATTCGAAGCCTTTTACTAGGTCGATGTAGGGACGTCCACCCCAGTTGTTCTTAATGCCGTTTTGGAGAGCCATGCCGTAGCCTGTGCTGCCAGTTGGGTTGGGGGTTACGACGACATAGCCTTGCTCTGCGAATACGGCTGGGTTCCAACGAGTGGACCAACCCTCATTCCAGGCTCCTTGTGGCTGTGATTGTTAGCAAATGTACGAGGACGGGTGGAACATGACTTACTCCACCATGGATGAGGTACGCAAGGGGATATTTCTTGGTTTTGTCAAAGTTCGAGGGTTTCAGGACCCAGGCGTGAACGTTGTAGTCTTCTGCACCGGCGTACCAGAACTCATCAACTTGATCTTGAGAAAGGCCGAATGCTTTCCCACCCTTTGAATTTGATGAGATCGTAGACTGGTCTTCCGGTTTTAATGGGTTCAAGATAGAGAAGATGCTGTTGTCCACTAGTGAGGTGCTGCTAATGAACAGGTAATTATTTGGTAAGACCGAGACATCAGTCACAGTTCCGTCACTGACGATGGCTTTTGGTAGGTCTCTGGCTCGACGAGGTGAAGCGGGTAGCTTGAATAGCTTTCCTCGGCCGTTCTCTTCTGCCGTTACATATAGCTCCTCGCCGTCCGTGCTCCAGGTGATGCCTTCAGGTCTGAGATCCCATGAGCCTTCGCCATCCTTAGTTTCGTAGAATTCCTGGACATTTGAGAGGTCCGTAATGTCCGGGATGAGCATAAGTCTTGTCTTGTCACTTTCATATTGGACACTCTTCATCTTGGTGAAAGCAACAGATTTGGCATCTGGTGAGAAGACAGGACTTCCGCTGTATCCTTTCAAATTTCCAGTCTTCACAAGGAGAGGTGCTGGAGCTTTAGATTCTTCGAAAGTCTTCAAGGGAATGTAGTAAAGGTCCGTCTTGGTATAGTTCGCCGGGTCAAGCTTCGGGTCCTTAGCAATGAAGACGATTCCATTCTTGCTAACATCGTAGTCTCCTGCTCCACCAAAGGGAGGAACCGGTGACTCCAGCTTGAGAGAGGGTGGTAGTGCGTTTCTTAGTGGAGCCACATTGAGGTTGAATATTCCCTGAGACTCCTTCAATGTCGTGTACCATATGGTAGATTTGTTTTCCGATACGTATGCATCCCACTGTCTCACGAACAGCTTTGAGTATATCCTGGCTGTCGACTGTGGCTTTGGTGCTGTCTCTGAGTTATAGAGCTCGCCTTCGGGTGTTTGCAGACCCGTAAGAACGAGGGCTATGGTATTCGAATCAATCGTAGCGACTTTGAGGTTGCCGACAGAGCCGTTGAAGGAGGTAATGACTTCTGGTCTGATTGTGTCAGTATACGACCGACATTATAGAGTGTAGAGTAGCTATACTTATTCTCGACATTCTCTGCATCTCCTAGCACTAAATTGGTGGTGCCTTTCTCCCCTCCCTTCAGCCAGAGGACCAAGTTCTTCTCTCCTAGCCATGTCGGCTCACTTGCAGCCAAGTCGTTGGCCAGCACCTTGGACTGTCCATTCTTGATATCCAGTACTCGAATTTCGGATGTCTTCGAATGCGAATCGAAAGAGTAGGTCGACACAGTGAATAATGCCAATGTACCCTCTGCATTAGGAACAGCGGCAGACCGCCTTGGGGCGGAGAGGAGGACCTCGGGGGTGAACTTCTTCGCGCGGACTGTCATGATTGCTGAGATTCACAAGCTGTATCAAGATGGGATCAGTATTCGAAGAGGGAGAGAATATCAATTGAGGGTCGAGTCGATGTTAGGATGGAGAATGTAGTAGCATGAAAGTGGTGGCCTGGAGCTCGTCACCCCGCTTCGTTATTACGACGAATGTGACCTTGACATGCCAGCACGAGAATTGTCTCAGATTGGTACATGATATTCTAGAGCTATAATCTTTATTCTATAGTTTACGAACATTTTGATTCTAAAAAATAATAAAGTGATTCTCTATCAGAATATAAACATTGAATGCCTTGATAGGAAGCACTCTCTTCGTTCCTGAAGCTCCACAAATCGTGGGTGACAGGGGCTTAGCAAGGCGGACAGGGGTACGAACCATGGCGTACTTACCTAAATATAATCTGCAGTTGGAGGACAGTCTTCACATATCAACAGCGACATCCACCATCATTGCGTATCTATTTTAGAGCTGGAAACGCATCGAGGGAGATCAAGTATTGATACCTCATAGCTATAACACCGATCAGGCTATCGTATCTATAGATTTTCAGCTGGGTTTGCGCCGAAAGAGCTTCCAGAGCTGCACACCAAGCACTCAAGAGGACGCAGCCCACTGAGCGCTCAAAACGCAGACAAGCAAGAGTCAGAAAGAAAAGAGTCGATCGTCTGCCGCAATGGCACAATACTTCCTCGACCTCGTATACACCTTCACGAATTGCATGAGCTGTTTTCCTGGCTCTCCGCAGCTCAAAATCAACAATCGCAGCTTCAAGATTCTGCGGTTGCTCGGAGAAGGAGGATTCTCATACGTCTACCTGGTCCAAGATACAGGAAGCGAGGCTCAGTATGCGCTCAAGAAGATTCGATGTCCGTTTGGACAAGAGTCGGTTGCGCAAGCTATGAAAGAAGTGGAAGCTTACGCACTCTTCTCGCCCAATCCGAACATCATTCACAGCGTAGATCATTGCATAGCATCCGATCGGTCAGATCCAGGCGCGAAGACCGTTTACATCCTCCTACCATACTATCGAAGAGGGAATCTGCAGGACATCATCAATGCGAATCTGGTCAATCATACCAAGTTCCCGGAAAAGAGATTGATGGTCTTATTTCTAGGAGTATGTAAGGCATTAAAAGCTATGCACTATTACAAGGTGGCAGGAGGTCCAGGAGGAGTCAATAGCCAGCAGAGGGCAAAGAAGATCCGCGGGCAAGCTGCACGGGCTGATGAAGAGGCCGAGGAGGAGATTGAGCAAAGAAGGGGTAGGCAGAAAGGGAGAGAGGTAGACCACGACAGTGAACAGCAAGAACCATTGATGGATGGCGAAGTAACGTTGAGCCAAGTAGGAGTTGCGCCAGGAGATATCAGAGCCTACGCGCACAGAGATATCAAGCCAGGTATGGAGAATCTCGATCCTGTTGTTAGATATCAAGCTAACCACGACCAGGAAATATCATGATTGACGATGATGGCGAACAACCAATTCTTATGGATCTTGGATCATTAGCACCTTCACCTACACCAATTACTTCCAGATCTCTTGCCCTCGCTGTGCAAGATCAAGCCGCTGAGCACTCGACAATGCCATACCGAGCCCCAGAACTTTTTGATGTCAAGACCGGAAGCACAATCGATACAAAGGTTGATATATGGTCTTTAGGATGCACACTATACGCTTGTCTGGTTGGAAAGTCACCATTCGAAATGCGCAGTGACGAGACTGGAGGTAGCTTGAGCCTTTGTGTGCTCGGAGGAGACTGGAGGTTTCCAGACGAAGGCGCTGGAGGAAAGAAGAAAGCGACAAATCAGCCTGGTCAGACCGAGGATAGCGAGATCAGCGAAAGCATCAGAGAGGTTGTAAGGAAATGCTTGAAGGTCGAGCCAGCAGAGCGGCCCGATGTCAACGAACTCATCGATATTGTCGAGGGCGTTATCGCAGAATTACCAGAAGATGGCCACTCATGATTATAAGTTAACAGTTGTACAAATCTTATGTACTATTTTCCAGATATAGGCGTTCGGATGGGTAGAGAAGCTTCAAACGGACGAAGCTCACACAGATTGTTGCGACTTATATCGGCGTCATAGTCTTTAAACATCACAACATGAAGTGGGATTGGACATATTTCACTTACAATGGAAAGGTCTCAAACTGTATTCTGTTCTCAGAGCAGCTTTCAGCGACTTCCGAACTAACCAATCGAAACAAGTTCCCGGGCTTACATCGATCTTACATAACCCTGGACGCTCGAACGGCTATCCTCGAGGCTGAGTGACAAGGACAGAGTGCAAGGAAGATCATCCATCAGAAAATACTAAACTTCTGGCGTATCCCCAGATTTTAAACAGTCAGCACTTTTCCGCCATATCTTGCAACTTTCATTGGTCTGTTCGGTCCGCATCTTCTTGGCCATGCTCTGTCGTGGCTTTTGCTTTTGCTTTCGCTTTCGGTTTACCGGCAAGCAGTAGGCTCTTAGGTTCGCAGCCTTATGTGGCGGTGCTGTTAGCCAGGTACTGACCGTCACTCTGTAACATAATTTGCTCTTTAGGCGAAATGGAGTGACCCTTCGAGAGCTCCCTGGGCAATACGCCAAATGCAAGACGTCAAGCTGACATATTTCGGTATGAATCGATGATGATTCGGGTGGAGCTCAGTGGCTTGGTTCAATTTGCTTTCAATGTTGTTCTTGTTCATCAAGTATAAAAATCAAGATGTCTTCTCAAACCAGCATCTCCATACTACCTCTTCATCATACCTTCTCCCCAGTATACGCTCATATGACAAGTATTGCAGCACAATACCTCTTCCTCCATTTCCAACGCATCAAATCATCACAATGGTTTCCAATCTTTCCAAGCTCTTCTTACTCGGAGCTCTCTGGTCTCCTAGAGTCTTCGCTGCAGCAAATTGCCCACTCCTTGGACCCGACTTCCCAGCACCAAAGAATCTCTCGTCAAGTCAGACTTTCCAAGCAGCACTCGCCAACCTCACCCAGATCCTCTCACAAAGCATAGCCTCTGGCAACACCTCTTATGGACCTCTTGATGTAGTCAACACTTCCTTCTCAATCGAGATGTTATCAACCCACGAAGCATCACCGCTCTTCACGAACCAGTTTACAGCCCCAGCACTCGCAACAGCTGAATACGGCGTCAAGAACGTCACTGCAGACACTACCTTCCGAATCGGTAGTTTAACAAAGCTCTTCACTATTTACACATTTCTTATCCAAGCTGGAGACAGAAAATGGAATGACCCAGTCACCAACTACGTCCCCGAACTCCTCGAAGCTGCAGAAGCTCTCAACTCGACATCGAATCCCATCGACCACGTTCCTTGGGACGATGTCACGCTCTGGGAGCTTGCTAGCCATTTGGCAGGAATTGGAAGAGACTATTCAGGGTTCGGCGAGCTCGATGGTCTTTTGGATCCATTGTCCGATCCTACAGCTTACGGTCTTTCACCTCTCAACTCATCGGAAATTGTGCCTTGTGCGGGAGGAGCAATGTGTAGTCGTGCTCAATTCTTCGCTGGATTCACGGAACGCCATCCCGTTTACGCCCCTTCTACAAATCCAATCTACTCCAATGTTGCCTTCCAGATCCTCAGTTACGCGCTTGAGAATATCACCGGAATCGACATGCCAACCATGGTCTCCGGCTCCCTCCTCAAACCTCTCAACCTCACCCATTCATCATGGACCGTTCCAACATCAAACGCAACAGGTATCCTACCAGCAGGAAATAGCTGGTCCCTAGGCCTCGGAGACGAGACCCCAGCGGGAGGAATGTACTCCTCATCCTCAGACATCACCTCCCTCGCGCGCTCAATCCTAACGTCCTCCCTCATCTCTCCCGCTCAGACGAGAAGATGGATGCAATCTCGATCTTTCACCTCAGCTGGCAACGCAGCTGTCGGTGCTCCTTGGGAGATCTACAGAATCACTACTTCTCCAGGTGATAGAATCGTAGACTTGTATACTAAATCCGGCGACCTCCCTGGCTATTCATCAGTCCTGGTCCTTTCTAAAGACTACGATTTCGGATTCAGTGTCTTAGCTGCGGGGCCGGATGCAACTGTTACTTCCAGAATTGTGGCGGGGTTGGTGCAAGATGCTATTTTCCAATCTATCGAAGATTCTGCTCGCGAAGAAGCTGATGCAAACTTCGCTGGGACATATACCTCTTCGGACAATTCTCTCAACTCAAGCTTAACAATTTCTCTCGATGATTCGAAACCAGGGCTAGGAGTCACGAGTTGGATCAGCAACGGGACAGATATGCTCTCTCCCCTCGTCGAGTCAGCATCGATCGCTTCTCCGAGCGTGAGGTTATATCCTAGCGGTCTTGAGAGAGAACTTAAGGATGGAGAGAAAGAGGTGGGGTTTAGAGCTGTGTTTGAGGATTTGAGTACTGCTGGGAACATTGGCGGACTTTTTGGGAATGGATGTGAGACGTGGGTTGGTGTTGATGGGACATATTGGGGGAGTGTGGCTACGGATGAGTTTTTGGTTACTTTGGGGGCTGATGGGAAGGCGAATAGTGTTACGCCGAGGGCGTTAAGGATTGAGTTGGTGAGGTCGTAGGTGGAAACGAGGGTCGGGAGGGTGAGTGTATCATAGAAGTAGGAACTTTATAATTTACATTGCGTGAGGATTAGTATCGTGGAATTACAAACATTAGTGAAATTCTCAATGTTCTACCTACGTTTTCAGAAATGTGGTCATGTCTGAGTAGCAATCTTACACTCGGGACGGTCGGGACAACCAAGAAGTTAAGGAAATTAAGGATGCTATAAGTGCTCAAGACACAGAGGACATTGGAACGCTTACAATCGATCGTGGGTGCCCCATCTTGATTCGGGACCTTGATAGGAGCAGAGCAGTGGTCACTTCACGCTCAGTACGAACATTCACTGCAGAAGAATATTCATTCTCATTGTGGGTATCTTGACTTTTCCATCTAAGACTTTTGACTTCGTCGTGTACTATAAGCACCAGAACCTGCTCACTCACTTCCTCCCCTTCTTCCTCCACTCCTTCTCCCTCTCATACGCCTTCGCCTCCCTCCCCTCCTCACCCTGAATCTCCGCCACTAACCTCTTATACTTCTTCTCATAAGCCGCATCCCTCTCCTTCTTCTCCCTCAGACTCTGAATCGCCATAATATTCGCATCCTTCCTCAACTCCCTAATCGCTCCCTTCTTCTCTCTCTTATGCTCCTTCTTCAACTTCGCAATTTCAGTGCGAGTCTTGTCTGGATCATAGTGGCGGTCTGGATTGAACGATTCTTCGAATTTGGGGATGTAGGTTTTGATCGCGAGAGGGCGGTGGTGGTGGAGTTCTAGGGGGCGGCGCGAGAGATGGGATTGAGTTAGGAGGAGGGTGAGTTTCTGGGTGAGTTTTGAGAGGGACTTTTGAGCGGTAGGAGTGAGTTTTGAGCGGGAGGTTTTGGAGGAGAGATGCTGGAGCATCTTTTGGATTGGTTGGAATACTTCTGTGAATGCAGCTTTTTCGATCCAAATGGCGGCTGCTGCGTCGATGAGGCTCAAGTTGATGTCTAGGAGAGCACTCTTGAGCATCTCTTCCTCGTCGTCTGAGAGAACCTGGGCTATACAGTCGTAGATTTGTAGTCTTCGACTCGCTTCTGGGGTATTCTGGATCCGTAATGAAGTCTTTGGCTCATGGTAAGGGAAGTTGCCGGGAAGTTTCGCCAGCTTTGCGGGAGCCAAGACGCATAGGCTGTTCTCGATGAAGTTCACAACTTCAGGAATGTAGCGTTTCGACAGCTTCTGGTACTGTATGCAAAGTGTGCACAGATAAGCACCAGTTGCAAAATCGGACAGAGTTTGCGGTATCTTCAGCCCAAGATATCTACCCATGTTCAAGATGGCTGGGGTGACAACTTGATGGAAATGATCAGAAGTCGGGAATATCGTCCCAATTGCTGTCAAAGTGACCAAGTCTCCTGGTGTTGGTGACAGCGCTCGCGACGAATCGAAGTCTTTGAGATGTCGACGGAAAGCATTGGCAATTTCCACAGGGTATGTTCTCGCTAAGGAATGGATATGGCGAATGATAGTCTCCAGGACAGAAAATGGCGGTCTCGTCTCCTGGTTTGCAAGATATGAGATGTGGTCAACAAGAGCCACAGAGAAGTTTTCGAGCTTGCCCTTATTCTCGGCACTAAGCTTTGGGTGGTAGAGGGCTCTTATCCTTTGTACTACTGTGGGTAGGTCGAGAACATTGATGCCTTTGGTCACCTCGAGCAGCTCTTCGTGTGACTGCGGACAAGAAAACTTGTATGCCAAATTTCCATTGACCCCATTCTCGACCGGAAGTTCTACTTCTGGAAGGGGCGCATTTGCTCCTGTCAAGAACTCGGGACGTTTTGACTCTTCTTCTGTGAGGATACCTTTCACGAACTCGTCTTCCTCCTCCTGAAAAGCCTCTCTGACTTCTTCATCGGACGATTCATCCTCAGAAACGTCCTCGTCGAGGTCGGAACCGCTGGCCACAAGATCACCGTCGATCAAGAAATCGTCTTCGTCTTCGACACCAAGCTCGGTGTTCGTAGGCCGGGTTTTGATACCAGAACCAAAGCCAAAGTCTTCTTCTTCGTCATCGTCCTGATCAGGCTCGTTGTCCTTTCTCTTTACGTCCTCTTCATCACTATTCTCGACCTCGCCTTGCATTCGACGAAGACGTTTGGCTTCCAAATCCTGTAGTTTCCGAGCTCGCTCCAGGGCAACTTCTTCTTCGGGCTTCGACTTCTCTGTGGGCTTTGCTCTTTCATCCTGAGCTAGTTGTCTCAAGCGCTTGTCATACTCCTTGTTGAACTCGACTTTGTCCTGGCCAGTCAGCAAGGCCGCACGTTCTGGATTCATACCGCTTATGTCGAGAGCTGGAGCCTGGGTAGGTTTCCGAGTAATTCCTCGCATAAGATCATGGATGCTTGATAGCTCCTTGTCTAACTCTTCTCGTATGTCCTCATCTTCATCCTTGGCAGCTTGTCTCTCGTACTTGTAGAGCTTTGACTTCGCCATAACTTCCTTCATGACTTCTTGCTTCGACTTCTTCCGTTCCGGTCGTTCCTCTCCATCATCTTCCTCGTCATCTTCCCCGCCCTCGAAATCCGAGCGTCGTCGTTTCCTGGCTTGTTCGTCGTCTGAGGGGTGATCGTCCGCATCTGAGAGCTCCAAGTCCTCTTCGTCAAAGTCGTCCTTTAGTGCTGGACCATTCAAGGACAGTGATTGACCCATATGCGTAAGCTCTCCAGGCTCATCCTCACCTTCCAGATCAAATGCCGAGCTATTCTTGTGTCGCAGTTGCTTCTCGCGTGTAAATCGTTCCAGCATCTTATCTTCTGGTGCCATGCTCGGATCGTTCTCTCCAAAACGTTTGTCCATGATGCCTCCAACTTTCCGCCGTCTCTGTTGCTCTTCAATGTATGCCTCGCGGCGCTGTGTCTTCTGTTAGCAGAGCCATGGATGGAGAGCAGTTTCTAGAAGAATACCATTTCCTCCTCCCGGCTTTTCTTCTCGCCAGGTCTTCTGATGCCCCCTTTACTTCCATGCTCAGTCGTGACATCGAATTTCGGTTTCTTCGTTAGGGACTGAAAGTCAAATGGATTCAATTGCTCTCGAATTCCAGTAAGTGCAACATTTCTGTGCACTTTCTTCTCCTTGTTGACGCCATTCTGGGAATTCTGTTTCTTTTGCTTCTTCGATTGCTGAGGCCCAATAATTCCCTGCTCTCGAAGAGAGACTTTTAACCTCTTCAGCTGAGAGGGAGGCATTGTATGTTATTTGTTCGTGCTGAACATTTGCGCCTCAATATTTTTTTATCAACTTTTCCTATCGTTATCAGCCCAAAGAGGACTAGCGCCGTGGGACCCAAGGCTGAACCATCTGAAATTCTTGAGCCTCGTGTTCCGTCAACGACTACTTTCTTGAGCCTTTGGATGTTCAAACTGCGAATGTAGCATCAACCAAGATGGCGGCGCTCTCGCCCGCCTTACACGATAGGATTCTCGCCTTTGGTCTTGGCATAACAGCATGCTCCGTCATTTACGGTGCTGCACGACTCCTCTTGCATTCACAAAAGGCTTCGATCCTACCGCCACCTGAGAACAAGCCTCAGTATATCACTCAAGAAGTCGAAGATTCCTTGAAGCTCAGCACTTTAGACAAGCTTCTTGATAGCCCCAATTACTGCATCCAAGAGACGACGGCAATCATCATCTGCGAGCGAGCTCTTCATGATGGAGTTACGATCGATGCACTGCTATGGCACGCTACCCAGCCTGAATATGCATTAAGAGAGAAGGGCATTAGGTCCCTAGCCATGATGATGAATAGCTGTAGGTTCACGGTCCCTGTTAGCCATGTCCATCTTACTAATCCTCCTCAGCTACCCTGAAGATCCTCAACAAGCCTACCACCTACGCAGCTCTTGTCAAATCACTTGAATACTCAGCTACAGATTACAAACACAATGATTGTGACCCAGATTGGGACAACTGGGCAATGCGAGATATCACTGAACAGGGTTGCTTAATGATTCTCGGGCAGTTGGTTGACAAGTATGGCGTTGAAGGTTTGGTGAAAACGCATTTTGTGGACAGGTGGCTTGCCAAAGAACCATGGGGTAACACAGAAGAAGAAAGAATCTTCTGTTTTACGAGATGTCTACGGGCTAGCCAGCGGATAACTGAGATCACTGTACCTCTTTTTAGAGACCGAACAGGGCGGAAACAGCTGATGAAGGCGAAGCTTCTACCTCCCGAGCTCGAGTCGGATCTGAATCGACACATGGGAGATACCAAGATGACCAATGGGGAGAGCACAGCTGGAGAGGACTTTGATGGCATGTTCGTGGAAAGTCGACGGAGGAGAGACCACAGTGCTGAAGACGATCGTATCCGAAGACGTCACAGAGAAGCTATGGTACTCAATGATGGAACAAGACCACTTGGAAGAGGTGATATCATCCAGCGCAATGATAGTGGATTCTCGCGATGAACAATGCCAGCCTAAGATCTCATACATCGCGCAGGGGGTTGGTCTTTCGGTTTGCTTGGATGCCAAGACTGCAGTCTTTCGTCAACGACGAGTAAAAGCCAGAAACTCTACATAAACCTTGTTGCGCGATGGAGCTAGTCGGGACTGATGCAAGAGCTTGTTGTGTTTGCAACAGCATCATAATCAGGTGACGAGACCCACCTGAAAGCTGAAGGCATCAGCTATTTGAACTGTCAGCAATCGAAAAGCCATACACCCTATCAATGGATTGAGATACCATCCAGCATTCAATTTCTCCGGTAGACAGATAGGGCAGCTGAGCTCATTGGGTGTATTACCTTCTCTCTCCAACGGCATTACCAGGTAGCTCCTGGGTCGCTTCGCTTGCTGCACCAATGCTCGTATCTTTTACTTTGGAGCATCATACCTGATCTATTCCTGCTTTCATCCTTTCCGTTATCCATGTATATGGTGCGTATCTGCAAGTTACCGAATCAAGAACTTTTATTTATTTATTTGTGTGACGGTTGATAAGCACTACATTCAGGAGTAGCTGCGCAATGAAGCCTTGTCACAAATCGGCGGTACTTGATGATTCGATCGCCAGCGCACATCGTAGTTTCCAGCTTCGGTCCTGGAGAGTAGACTGGTTGTTCTTGCCTTCGTGGCGTTCTGTCATCACTAGCATATTAGTCGTACGTTCTTTCCTCACTTGGCAGTACTAAACTTAGGTGAACATGTCAAGCCCGGAAGTGAATTTCCCCTTCTAACGTCAAAGCTGAAGTACAAGTATCCATACACCGCCTCTCATTGGTCATACTCTCTCGAGATATCTTATTATCGTTGCAGCAGCTTCTATTCAAGTCAAACCGCACCCAACCCAACTCGAATCCACACAACTCGAATTCAAATTACACGTCGCCGCCAAGCACAGCCATGCAAGCCTTTGTTTCCATCCTCCTTGCACTTTCGGTACTCACAGCAGCCATGCCTTTCTCCCTTCCATCGTGTCAGAACACCACGGCACCAATCGATTTCACCATCACTAGCTTCCAGTCCTTCTACCCCTCTGCCTCCAATACTGAACATCCGTACTCTGTCAGCTTCAATTTCGCAGACTCAGTAACAAACGGCCTAAGTTACTGCTCATCCATCAATGCATCCTACAGCTCCTTATTCTCCGACAGCATTCCTTGCGGAGAGATCCCAGTGTACTTTGGATGGAATGGGACGGAAGGCTCGGGTGGAGGGTATCTGACGATTGAGCAAACGTACTGTTATGGACAGGAAGAAGAGTGAGTGTTGATTGTCTGTTTCGAAGAGGGGAATTTACTGATTGGATACAGTGATAATGGGGTAAAAGGTGAAGTCTACCTTGCGACGGACTGCATTCCAAGTGAGCCGCCAATGCCTCTGGGTTATGGAACGCTCTGCCAGAGTCCTACTGTGTCCGAGACTGGACACTTTTCAAATATTTCATCCGACTAGGTGTCTGGGACGCCCCAAGCTTGATGAATTCCGATTTTCTTGTTGTCGGTGTTACTGATCTGCTGGATGGGGCTTCGGACGGCGTTCGATTAACGGCAATACACGAGCGATTGTAAACTGGGTTGAAGGCGTCATGCTTATTGAGTTGCACTTTACTTTTCTTTGTGCTTCAGTATTGCTAGTATGAGCCTCCGGTAGCGGTTAGTAGAAGGTGTGAGACTGGTGAATTGTAAGCAGGCTTAGATGTATCAGGCTTGTGCAATTTCACTCTTTCTTTGCTAGCTGCATTAACACCGGTAATCAATGTCCTTGACTTGAGCGCATCACATTTGAGTTAGTTTTCTTTCGTCCCTTCGTACTATTTCTCATACTTTGTTAGTATTTAATTGTCCTGCAGTCCGATGAGGTGAAACTTGCAAACCATGCTACGCTTCAGGGGATCTCTTGTCTTCGCGTGAATCCTGTTGTTAAAAGTGTTGATAGGTCTAACGATCCCCCTGCAGCAGACTTTTGACCAAAAGGCTCTGGGAGACGGTTGGCCTTTTTGATGTTTTCTGCTTCAATCGAAGTGTCAGTAGCTGGCTCGCTCCTGCCTTGTTAGCTCCCCTTCCCGGTCGGTTGCGTCTGGGGGCCGGACCCATGAGGCGTCGAGTATCTCTTCTTGATGTTATTCTCATTTCCGTCACTTCCTCCTTGCTACAAGCGAAGAGCAGACTGCCAGTTCGCTCCTACCATATTAGCACCCCTTCACTAGTCGATCAATCGTAACAAGCGACGCCCAAGGCGTCAAGAGTCTGAATTGTAAACGCTCGTCCCGCTACTGCAGGTCGAGACCGTCCACGAAGTATAAGTATCTCTACGCTCTCCCTCTTGATCCTTCTCTCTTTCATCAATCTTCCACATACCTTGCTCTCGTCTTTGATCTTGCACACGATCTTCACACTCCAAGACTCAATTACAACTCCATCCCATCCACAAGAGTCAATTGCAACTCAATTGCTTCACAAATCTTCACAAAGCACACATACTACACTCAATACTCAACTGCAACCATGTTTGCTACTACCATCCTCCTCTTCTTGAGCTTTGCTCTCGGTGTCTTCTCAGCAGCGCTCCCCTCTTCCCTTCCTGACTGTGTCGCCCCTACCTCATTCTCCAGTAAGGAGCCCGTCCTCCTTTCTCCATTGCCCCTCGTTCTCACGGTCACTATACTAACCAATCACAGTCAGTGGCCTTAGCATGTTCTACCTGGCCGCCGGCAACCCTATCTCCCAATCCATGACCTTCGTCTTCAGCGACGACCAAACTCCCTCTGTCTCCACTCGCTGCACCGTCCATGGTCCTCATGGTGCTGGGATTGTCACTGGTTGCGACAACAACTCGGTTTCATTCAGCTATACTGGTACTGGAAACTCGGGTGGATTATTGACTATTGAGCAGCAGATTCCTGGTTGTCATAAGTGAGTTTCCCTAAGTTCCTCCTCCCTTCCTCCATTACCTTTCTTCCCCTTCACTCCCTTGAGCCCGAACCTCAATCACTCGACAACTGCTAACAACAACCCCAGTAATATCACAGGCACAACCAACATTGGAACCTTCTGCATCCCCTCCGAACCACCAATGCCTAACGGCTACGGACAGCTATGCCAAACCCCTAGCGGCATTGAAGGATCCGGACTCTTCTCTTCATCCTAGACGATCCTCATACATGCCGCTCTCATTCGAATTCTGTTCTTTGGGCTTCGCTACACTTCCTTTCGAGCTTTGGTTTTGCGAATAAGACTTTGCTGGATGGGTTGATGTTGGCGTTCGTTCTAGATGGTGGGTCTTGCAGGCTTGCTGGGAATGGGATGGAGTGGTGGATATGGATGGGTTGATTGATGGTGGGTTCTGGGGCATAGATAGGGGCGATGCATGCAGCATAGATCGTGGGCGTTGGAGGGATAGAGATGAGAACTTGAGATGCGATGCTTTTAGAAATCAAAAATTGGTTTCGAAACTTCCTTAATTTCAATTCAAACGTGTACTCGACAGCCTCAAATCTCAAAGAGTCCAGCTTGGACTTGACCTTGGCATGCTTTTTTGCACATCGCAGCTCTCATTTCCACTTTTCAAACTCATTGTAAATGACATGAGCATTATTTCACTTGAGCCTTTCGATATGAGACCTTTGCGCCCTATCGTAAGTCTGGACGCTTTTACAGTAGCGACGAGAATGAGAAGTTAGCCATCTTTTAAATGTTTGCTGCACTTGAAATTTGACGAGTCTTGTGCTACTGCCGAGAGCGCTGATGAGCGGCATCAAAATATCAGCTCATACTAAACTCGAGAGAACTTCGGGAGAGTCTTCTTTCTGCCAGAAGGTCAAAATGACATGTAACCCTCTGCAAAGGCGTAGGTGACATGCTTCAGGGCTTTGAATCGACACGGAACTTGCTTATAAGCTCTTCGGGATATGACTGTGCAGAAGCTTTTGCCACACTCGTGCAACTTTGCCTTTAACACCAACATCTTCTAAGCATGAAGTGGCTCAATTCCGTAAAAGTCAGACTCCTTACCAATATCGACCATATCGCCCATCTCAAAAGGCCAGAACCTCTCTTCCCAAACTCCCATGGAAAGGATGAGTAAGAATCACATGACCCTCAAATAGTGGGGCAGAAGATGAGACGAAAGCAAAGGATCCAATGAGAACAAGAAGATCTACGCTGACGACGTCATCCACTTTCGTGCATGACCTGATTCTTGGGTTTCTCGGGTTCTGAGGCTGAAAAAAAGATCAGCAACCCCTAAATTGCGAAGCCGATAACGGATGATGGCTCTTACAGTACGGCCCTCAATGAACTCGACCAGCTAGAATTCTTATTGACTCATAGATCATTAGATAATCTACATGAAATTTTGCAGAGTCTAGGCATCGGATGAGAAATAAAGGAAGGCGATGTCACATCTCACGTGTTAAAGGCGCAAAAGAACATTACTTTGTAAGCATTACTATTGGTTGCGTATAGTGGGTACACGATAGATATCGGGATCCAGCGTTGTCTCGGGAAGTCGCGACGGAGGGAAAGAGTGGATTTATTTGTTTGAGGAGCAAGGGGGTATGTCTTTGGTGTGAAATCGAGTGGGTGATGTAGAACCGAGTGAATCTTTCTATGAATTTCGAGGAAGCTAGTTTGATATCCATTCTTGACTCTTACCGTCACACAATCTTTTTCTCCCCTTCTCTTCCACCACCACTTACCTTCTCTTCATTCTGATCTGCCATTGAAGCACTCGATCAATTGATATTCAAAATGGCTTCTGCAACACGAACCTTCGCCCGCGCAATCAAATCCACCCCCGCGACTTCAGCATTCAAGACCTCAACCCGCAACACCTTCCTCATTGCTCCTCGACAAGCATTCCGTTCCCAACGCCGCGGATATGCCTCCGAGCCCACGAAGTCCTCCTCCAGCGGCCTCTTCCTTGGCGTAGGAGCTCTCGCTCTCGGCGGCGCAGGCTATTACCTCTACACCCAAGGCAACGGTTCCCTTCTCTCCGGCTCCTCTGGCGAAACCAAGGGCATCTTCACTCCCAAGTTTGAGGACTATCAGAAGGTGTACAACGAGGTTGCGAAGCTGTTGGAGGAGAAGGATGATTATGATGATGGATCCTATGGACCGGTGCTGGTGAGGTTGGCGTGGCATGCGTCTGGGACTTTTGACAAGGAGACTGGTACTGGAGGATCCAATGGGGCAACGATGAGGTTTGCGCCGGAGGGTGGTCATGGTGCTAATGCGGGGTTGAAGGCTGCGAGGGACTTTTTGGAGCCCGTGAAGGGTATGTCTTCCTTTCTTCCTGTTTGCGTCTGCGAGTTCGTAAGTGGGGTATCTACTAACGTGTTTGATGAATAGAGAAATTCCCTTGGATCTCATACTCTGATCTCTGGATCCTGTCTGGTGTTTGCGCTATTCAGGAGATGCAAGGTCCTACGATTCCATATAGACCTGGTCGTGTTGATAAGGACGTTGCTGCTTGCACACCGGATGGACGTCTGCCAGATGCTACTCAGGGAAACAAGCATTTGAGGGATATCTTCTATCGCATGGGATTCAATGACCAGGAAATCGTTGCGTTGAGCGGTGCGCATGCTCTTGGTCGTTGCCATACCGATCGTTCTGGATTCGATGGACCGTGGACCTTCTCTCCAACTGTTGTTACGAACGAATACTACAACCTTCTGTTGAAGGAGAAGTGGACATGGAAGAAGTGGAATGGTCCTAAGCAGGTAAGCACTTCCCATTCTATACCTTCTCACCTACCTCTGCTGACAGTGCGATCCACAGTACGAAGACAAGACCTCCAAGTCCCTAATGATGCTGCCCACCGACATGGCTCTGATTACCGACAAGTCATTCAAGCCATGGGTCGAGAAGTACGCCAAGGACAACGAACTCTTCTTCAAGGATTTCTCGGCTGTTATTACCAAGCTTTTCGAGTTGGGTGTTCCGTTCGCCGAGTCGACGGAGAAGTATACCTTCAAGCCTAGGAATGCTTAGATGTGCGATGATACCCTGGTTCGATCGATGAGCACACGCGCCGTCTTTGCATGGTTAGACTTGGCGGTATAGAGGAGTTCTTTAGATGTGTGGGTTAGATCGTAGAATAGATTGCGTTGCATTGATTTGCTGCATCGAGGATCTGGAGGGCGAAGATGGGTTTGAGGTCTGCTTTCGAGGTCGATTACTTGCTGCAGCTGCTTCCCTATGTTAAGATGTAAGATTACCATAGCGTTGAATTGAGACCAATTTCCAACAAGACATGTCCGAGATGCATTTGTGCGCCTGTGTCATGATGTTGCATTTCACAATGCTCATCTCTCTACTTACCACCGTAATCCAGAATTTGATGGGATTTTTGTGTAGGAAGCCAAAGAGAAAAAGAGAAGAGGTTCAAATAAGAAGCTGCACCAACTAATCAAGATCTATTCCTGGTTACATACGCTCTAACCTCTAACCCCCTTCGCACTGAACCCTCCTCCTGTTGGCTAGAATCCGGGGTAGATTTCACGCTAGACTGGCTTCCCCGCACTTCCCACGTCTCGACCTCAAACCACGACGCCTCTCTCGCTTCCGCAAGCCAAAGGACTTGATGATCGATCAGCTCACGAGTAATATTCAATTGTGTTCTTGAGAACGACTTCTTCTACGATTGTTGAGACAAAAAGAGGAATTTGGAAGATTACAACAAGGATAGACAGATAGAACAGACAAGATGTCACTTCTCCCCAACCCAGCAGGAGAGGCCTCTAGTCCTGACTCTAGATCGAACCGATATCGTCCTAACTACGATCTCTTTCCTGCGGTACCTCTTCTTTCCCTTTCCTCCCAAACGCAATTCCAATCCCACCCCATCCTTCCAACCCTCACTACTCTTTCACCTCATCATACCCCACCCCTTCAATCGTCCCTACTTCAGACACAACAATGCTGATATCCAGAACAGGACACCGACAAAAAACCCATCGACCTATCAAAAAATAACATGGACACCCCCCTCCATAAGGAACTCTACGCCCAAGGTCTCGAAATGCGCAAAAAGGTCGTAGGCGAAGACTACGTCGCCACCTCCCTCTCGAAGAACAGCAGTGATTTCACTCGTCCTCTCGTACAATTCGCTACTGTTCGTCTCTCCCTTCCTTCCCCATCCCAGTCCCTATCCTGCTTTCCCAAACAATTCTTCTCCCATCGTACCGGCTGAAGAGATTGAAAGTTAACGAGCAAAACAGGAATCAGCATGGGGCACAATCTGGACTCGTCCAGGCCTTTCTCTCCGAGATAGGAGTCTGTTGAATTTAGTGATGTTGACGGCGTTGGGGAAGTGGGTGGAGTTGGGGACGCATGTCCGCGGGGCTGTGAGGAATGGTGCGACGGAGGTTGAGATTAGAGAGGCGTTGTTGCAGGCTAGGTGAGCATTCTTCTTTCCTACCTCTCCCCTCCTTCTCTGCGTCTGGTCAGGGGGTGTAGATGAGGTATCGGTCTTCAGTGATTGTCTGACCAACGGAAACAGTGCTTATTGTGGGATGCCGGCTGGGATGGAAGCTTTCCGGGTTGCGGATAGGGTGCTGAATGAGATGGCTGAGAAGGGGGAGATGGTTCGTGGTTTGCGGGGATGATACTGGGAACGGGCAGAAATTGGCAGCTCTCATGAGGTTGTTTGAAATATACGAACATCAGCAACTTACCATAAGAAGAGCAAGTCGTACATAGCGAAGCACGAAAGGAAGTGCGACCATCACAGAGGAAGTCGAAATCAAGATATGTTATTTTGTCTTCGATTGCTCTGTGGTATTGCTAGCATAGATGATGCACCCATAGCAAAGCAAAAAGCTCTTCTCCATGAGATGAGCAACTAGCTAAAGTACATCCCCTGCCAAAAGGTACCCTCCAGCTAAAGCAAGAGCAAGTGCAAAAGCAAAGCAGAAATCCTATTTGTACATGCGAAATTTCCAACCACAACTAAGCCCAGTCAAAGCAAGTACGGATGAGCAGTTGTAATGTGAAAAGAATGGCCACGTAAAGGCAGGCGATCATAGGAACGGTGCAAGACCGGCCGCGTTGGGTGGCAAGTCTTTTCGGACCTGGAAGTAGTTGCTGTACTTGACCTCTCCCTTGCGCAGAGTCGCTTCGTCGACCTCGCCTGGAGCATGGCCATTCTCGAGACCTTTGCTGGTGGATCTGCCGCCGGTGGGTGCTGGAGGGGGTCGGAGATGTACGGGTTGGACGGAAACAGGTCTGCAAAATGTTAGCTCCGGGATATCAAGGTAAACTGCATGTTACTCACCCATTCAGTTCCTTATCAATATTCAAAAACTCCTTCATAGCTTTCTTGGTACCACGTTGTTGCAGGTAGCCAAGGTAGTAGGCGCTCAAGTCCTTTTTGGTCGACAGCGCCATGCGGCTCTTGTTGATCATGTCCTCGTGGACTTCCTTGATGCGTGCGTAATGCTCGCCCTCAGTAGCTGAGCTCGTTGGCTGAGCAATTTCGAACTCGAGATATTTCATCCAGAAATGGCGACTCTGGAGATACCATTGTTGGTTCTTCTGAAATACTTGGCGCGCCTCATCAACCGAGCCCTGGATCTTCCACAGTAGAACAGCCCACTCAGCAACAAATGCAGCCTTGGCGAAAAGGTCAACCTGGGGGCTGTCGATTTGATTTTTATAAACCTGAATAGCAGCCTCGAGACCAGCTTGTCTCCGCTCGAGATTGGCCCAGGATACAACAGTCTCAACGTGGCCGGGCATGACATCCAAGATGGCTTGGTGAATGTCTCTAGCGACATCGACACGTTCCGACATCTCTTCGAAGTAGGCATATTGCAGACGAACGCCAGGTCTTCCGATTGGCACGTAGAGGGTGCTGGCCCGTTGGTATATATTCCTGACCTCTTCTTGTTTGTCCTCCTGCGCCAGCATCCATCGAGCATATCGGAACCAGAATTCGTCGTAGAAAGCGCAGGTGACCAGGCATCTCTCGTATAAGAAAACAGTTCGAGTATAGTCACCCTCTGCCTCCTCGAAGTCAAGGTACTTTCTCCAATTGGCCAGCTGTGCGTAGTCAAGCTCGGTGACATGGAAGTATGGTCGCTTGATCTCCGACTCGTAAGTCCAACGCTTGGTAGTTTCGGTCTGAGTTCTGGTGAAGGTCTCGAGGTGGAAGTTGTCAATCTTTGTTCGAACCTCTCGCTCAATCTCCATTTCGCCCTTGGGACCCATTTGGTAACCTGCATTGTCTGCCTCGACCTCGGCTCGGAAAGTTGTCAGCGTCTCAGCTGGAACGAGTTCCGCCAGAGGACGACTGTGGGCGAGCTGACGGAATCGTTCAAAGTACCGAGCATACTGATGCATCGGAATCTTGATAATCCGGGACAGAATTGAGAAAATCTTGTCGAATCCCTCAACTCGCTCCTCAAACTCCAAGTACTTATCCCAAAAGGGGTGTGAAAGGAAGTCCAGGCCAACACACATGGCACCACGTTCGAATAACCTGTCACAGAATGTTAACTTGGCTTCTGAAGAAAAGGAGAAGGGAGCGCAAAGGTGGCAAGGAGTGCAAATACGGGAAGGGTAATGTGCTTGATTGATGTCCTCAAATTCCATCCGCTTCGAAGATGTGTGCAGTGTTACGATGTAAAAGCGAACGTGTGATAGCAGAAGAAAAGAACCTGATCATGTGGGTGAGAAGATATCAAACTGGAGCGACTCTTTTGGCATCTCACCGTCTGCGACCTTGTGACTATCCAAAAGTAGTGCGTACGGCTATCGTGATCGCATCTGTCGCAGATGTCTGTGTTAAAGGGAAGGAAAGCGTCCAGTATACTTACTCTCTGATCACATCTGGATCATGGCTTGTCTCGACCTTGAAAGAGCAGTAATCGGTCCATAGGTCGACTGAAGTTGTGATGCTTGCGACACCTCTCTCGAAGACCTAACAGTCCGTTAGCAAGAGATCTACAATGCGCATTCTGACCCTTTCTGACCATTTCAGCAGCCTCTGTGCCAGCGATAGAGAATTCCAGATCAGCGTACTTCTTCCAGTATCCGAATAGCAGCGGGAATTTGGCGAGAAAGCGGTCGTAGGCATCTCTTGTAGTCGCGATAGCTTGTGGACTCGAGTTTCGATTTAACCCTCCCTCGAGAGTTTCTGCGGCGCGAACGAGTTTTTCCCAGTTCTCGAAGTTATCGGTGTCCTCGAGCTGTGCGCATGTTAGTCGCGGAGCAATAAAGAACAACATAGGGGCTCCTTGGGTGCGCTGTTCCCACAGAGATCTGCAGAGGATACAACGTTCGCCATGTCATTAAGAGCAGATCGTAGGGTACTTACAACTTCGGCATTGAGCTTCTTGATCTCAGCAGACTCCTCGTCCGTCCCTCCGTAGTTGAAGTCGCTCATGGTTGCGAAAGTGGATTTGTGGTCGAACTAGTGACGAGAGCGCGTTGAAGGTGTCGCGAGGAGAATATATCGCTAGCTGCGTTTGTCGATTCACCCTGAAGAGGTCTCTGTTGAACGAGTGAAAGATGGAGAGCCTGGTCGAGTGCGCGAAAACGATGCGGACCTGATCCTCGCCAGGGCCTGACGGAATTCAGCCTCATTGTCGATCGCTTAGGGATGCCATTTTTCAATCTAACCAGAACAGGGATCGCGTGGACCTCGACCTTAAAACTTCAAATTTCGAGAGGCTTTTCCGATTTTTCTTCCACATGGCTAATGATGACTTGATACACAGTATCACATATAATAGGAAGAGAATGAATGCTCCGTTCAGGAGCATGATCTCAATAGACCCATTCTGAAGCCTCATCCTTCTAGGAAACATTCTGAAGCCTCTTTTTGAACTCAAATCTTCTACTCCCCCACTTCGTTTCCCTCTTCCGTTTTGTTGCAGAATTATATCTTATATACGACTTGGATGGGTTGTATTGCTATATTAGCGTTGATGTCTCTTGCTTTTGGGCATTGTGCTATTTGCTCGCCAACCTCATCTAGATGTTTAGACTCTAGATGCGCAATCCAATTTGCGATTCTTCGTGCCTAGTTAGTCGTGGGCGTATCATTTATGCAATGTATTGATCAATGGAATTCTGTGCCTACTCATCTAAGTCTAGCTCCTGCATAGCATGGCCAACTCAAGGAAACGGCAATGGCGGCGAGCCTCTTCAACAACACCACCTTCGCTGGATCCCAGCTTCCTTGCCCTCATCATCACAGCTTGCATACCTAATCACGACCGGGTCCGTTCGGGCAAGGTGCTCTTCTCCATCGCCGATGCTGGACCCCTTTCGCAACGATCATATACACTAGGACAAGAGAAGAAAGCCGTGTAGCTAGCATCCATCGATGCATGAACGCCTTCTGCAAACTGGAAATGTGACGAAGTTTGTTTAAAGCCACGGCGCCGACTTGACAACACCCAATACTAGTTGGGATTTGGGACCTATGGAACCACATTCCCTACGTATCCTCTCATGAAAGAATGTCCAAATCGAAGCCGGACATCCAAAATTGATCCGTCACCAAAGCATTGTTAGATCAACTTTCCGGACATTGAGCATGGAGCTGGGAAACCCATGCCAAGGAGGGAACTGCGAAGCTCGTGCAGCCATGATGGAAGCAGCGCATGGGAACAGAGCTAGCTGAACTCCCAGACACACTCTACTTGTTGGTGCTTGGGCCTGACCATTAGTCTTCACATTTATGACAGCCTTCCGCAATCATTTCACTTTGTAACCTCTCGCGTAAGAGTATCTAACACAAAGTTGAACAACGAGAATCGACTGTGCACCAAGGCATTACCAGGCCCAAATTCAGACATTAAGCCTCAGAAGATCACGACGGCAACTTACGGAGCTCCCGCATTTGATTACTATGCTTCTTGCGTATCTCGTGCATTTCATTTCCTAAACGGTACCCTTTCGAGACATCGAACCGCACAACTTTTCAATTATCTGAACTACACTCTGCTGATGGGGGTCGGTTTGCCGTTGGCATGTTCCGATGCTTAGCCAGGAAGGGGAGCTAGTCTCTCTCGCCTCTTAAGGTCGTATGTATTTAAATAAGCAAATGTTCCGTCACCGAAGCACAACATGCGGCTACCAGGCTTGGTAGCTCAGGTCAAATTGTGCTTCACCGTGGGAAGAGAGTAGAACGCCTGGCCCGAGCTCAAAAGCGAGAGCACACGCCAATTTCGAAAATCCAGTCTACATAGTAGAAGTGGTAGAGATTAGACCCCGATCAGTTGAAAATGAAAACTGATCGGGGTTGAACTCTTGCAATTTTTTCTATTATTCTGCCTTTTTACTCCGCCTTGGTGTGGCGTTGTTAGGGATGGCTTCAAATTTTTTACCGTGCGCGCTTGCTTCGGAGGAGATCAGGAGCGCCGATTTCCGAGACGTCATCTTGAGCTTCAAGCTGCCAAAAAAAAAAAAAAAAAAGGTAGTAGCCAGCAGGCCATTAATAAGATTCCTTGGGGCAGCGCCCTGCCCTTTGCTGTGCTGCTGGAGTACGTTTTCACCACGAGGGGGTTTCTTCTCGGTTTCAATATTTTCCACACCTGGACGCTTCCGGTGTGCAGCCCAGAGCTTGACATCTGCAAGTGTAGGTGTAGTGTGCGTGCTCCTTCATGACTGTATCCTCAAAACCTAATCTCCGGTAGTCATTGCTTTGTTCATTCTGCGGTCCATTGCACTTGTTTTTTTCAATGTTTCTCACTCGACTGATTGCCAAAGGACGAATCCACAACCAGTTTGCCTGAAGGTTCCTCCCTGTCTTCCGTGTTGTGCTTTGGATCGGAGTCCTCCTCCATCTTCGCGTCTACCTGCTTCACACGTGCGCTTGCAATATATACAGAAGGATGAGAGATGATGGTGAACACGGGCAGAGCATCACGTGAAAGCGTGGAATCTGCCACGTTGATTAAAAAGTCACAAACGACCCCGAGAAATGGCTGTCATGAATCAGGACGTTCTAATGAAGGTATGTCCCCATGATCAAATTTGATTCGCATCATTTTGAAGTGGAATCCGGTAGAAGAGCTGGACAGAATCAAGGGCAGAAGTGATGAATGAAGTTCAAGAATTTGGTAGATGTTTTGGTCATCTCTAGGGTTTTGGATTATAAATATCTGCGAAAGTTCGGAGACTTCCACTTTCTTTCTATCCATCAACCAACATTATATCTAAGGAAATACGCTCAACATACGACGAAATACTTCATCGATTATCAACACCAACCCCAACGTCAACATTCATAAAACCAACAACACCAACCAAACACTACTTCATCAACATCATGTGCGACTGGGAAGAATTCCAATTTGCCTGCGGACACAACTCAAGTAAGCTCCTCTCTCGCTGCAACTTTGCAAGGAACGATCCCTATAATCAGTGCTTCGGTGTCAAGGTAATCAGGAATACCTGGGTTCAAGGGGTCGCTTGTAAAGCATGTGTAGCTGCCATGCTCCGCCAGCAGCAACAGAATCAGGGCCGCCGTCGTTAGGAAAGGAAACTTTGGAGAGGATGGGCGGGAGAATGACAAGGCAGCTTGTGGAATGATGGGATGAGAAGAGCAGAGGTGATCCGACTAGGTTTGCCTCGAGGATATAAAGTAAGAAGCGAGACTTTTATATAGCGTAGCGAGCCTGATCTTACATATAAATCGATGTTCTTCAGACCAAGGTTCGATCATGATCTATCCGTGCTCCAATGTTCGCGATGGCCTTGGTTATATATGGGGGCTCTGAGCTCAGTATCAAGAAACCCTACACTCAGAATCACAACCGACTCGCCCATCTGAAGCATGGGCTAGGCCCACGAGTCCGTACAACGAATCGTAAGAGGACAATGCCGAACCTTGTGAATAACACCGAATGGCCGTCTGAATCATCTTGGAAGATATAAAAGAAGATTCTTCCTCCAGTTTTGAATTTCCTTCCGTGTCCATAAACATACTCAGCATACTCGACGCCAACAGCACCTCACCAATATTACCATCACCAAGCCTACCACTACTACCTTACTTTAAACATTATGTGCGATTTCGAAGAATTTCAATACGCGTGTGGCTCAGGATGTACAATTAAGAGATTACTTTCGCGTTGCGAATTTTCAAGAACGGATCCTAAGAATCAATGTTTTAGCGTTCCTGTGACCCGAGAACTGCATATACAAGAAGTCGTATGTGAGGTTTGCACAGCGAAAATGGGAGTCGAATGGGCAGCAAGAGAAAATGCCAGCTTTGCCGCCAAGAAGGCTCAGATGATGCAAGAAAAGCAGCAAAGTCAACAGTAAGGGAAGCAGGATGGTAGAGGGAGATAGCGCTTGGCGAAATCCGAGCAGGTGATGAAGGTTAAGCGGAAACTTAGAGACAATCCTTTTTTCCCATTGGGTTTACTGGTGTCTCGAGGATAGAATCTGCATGCGAGATTATTGCAATGAATACTTCTTAACCCTTGATTCTTGAGCCTTGTATGAGCATTATGCCCCTCTGTTGCACAAAACATTCAATATAGAGGACACCGATCTTAACAGTAGATCTGAGACTTCACTGATCATCTAGCATTGTTCTTAAAGCATGAATGAGGACGCTGCAGCTCCAGATTACAATTATGACCTCTCAACATCTAGAAATAAAATTGCAAAGCGAGTGGAAAAGCATGTGGAGGTCGAACGGTGTTAAAACCCCTCACGTCGGCCACCCCACGTGATACCCCTCCATCAACCTCCAGACCTTCCTCTCGCATAACCTTCCCATTTTCACATTCATTGTTCTTGCTATCATGACCAGAACGTTCTCAAGCATTCAGAAATAGAGTTGGCTAGTGCCCGTTTCTCCCGCCGCAGTTCCCAGTCCGGTCCAGAAACCAAGACATGGATGGGATCGCCTGATCCCAAACCTTGATTCGCCACCCTCCTTCTCTTCCTCCTAACCACGCATATCCATTCTTAAGCCATCTCCAAGCGCACTTTTCCTTTCCTCGTTTTAGGTTATACCTTTCTACTCCTCCGTACTTTTGGTTATCTACCTTGCTTTGCTCGTCATCGCACAGCTTCCAGGAACAGAAAGCGAGAAACAGGAGTGCAAGATGTCACCAACAAAACCCCCCACCCAAATAGAAGTCTGGCGCACCGAGGTCCAGCGCTCCCTCCCTCACCCACCACCACTATCCTACACACCCACCGAATCCATCTACCACGCACCACCAATCACGCCCCCTTCTTTCTGGAAGAAAGTCCTTCGTCGTCCTTCTAGTAATTTCGATCCTGCTGAAAATCCATCTGTTGTCTTACCTACTTCGCCTACCAAGTCAAGGTCTAGGAGGAGTACTATTGTAGGGAAGTTAAAGGGCAAGAAGGAGAGAGAGGAGAGGGAGGGTGGAGAGGAAGGGACGAGAACAGAGATGTATGACCGAACACCAAGTCCTGCCCATCAGCGCAAAGGCAGTTTACAGATCCCTGAAGATGAGCATGATCATGAGGATAGAGCGAGTAGTATGGAAGTTGGAGATGAGGACGAGGAAGATGATATCGATGCTGGATTAAGGGAGAGGAGGGAGAGGTTAGAGAGAGCTGCGAGGTTGTTAGAGCGTGGCAAAGCGAAGCGGAAAGAGGACGAGATGAGAAAGAATGGTGAAGAGATGAGTATGAGAGATTGTGGATGAAGAGTCAGAGGAAATAAGGTAGGATTCAGGATTTTTATCACAAGGAGAGAGATATTTTGGGTAGTGAGAGTATCTCAGTTTGAGCCGGAGATTCAGAGCAGGGCGAAGGGCGTAAGAGGAAGGGCACGAGAAGTGCTGGATAGAGAAGTAATATCACACAAAGGAAGAAACATTGCGTCTTTGGCCTCAGGCTGGGATCGAGAGGCATGGACGTCCCTGTTTAGTAGAGAAAGTCTCACGTGCGAACCATCACCATGTCACTTCACAAGCATATCAAGACAGGTAATGTAGAGAATTCATCCTAGCAAGCTACCTGGAAGTAACGAGCAAGGGAGAGGCTATTCGCTATGACGACAACGCAAGTGGGATGTAAGGAATCCGAGGGATATCTATTCGGAAAGGCACACACCACCAGAGCGAACAACGAAGAGCAACGTAGCTAGAGAGCGCTGTAAAAGTCGTACCCATTGCCAACAGAAATCTCCCGAGAAGAAGCACGTGCCGTCGAAGCTCTTGTGAAGAAATGCATTCCAATATCAAAGACGTCAGCTTCAGAAGCTTCTCGGGAAAAGACTCCATCCACAAAGCACGCCAATGACGTGAAAGACCGCGCAGGCAAGGAAAACATCGAAACCAGAAACGAAAACATGATCGTAAAGTCCGCAGGATGGTGTATTCGCAAATCGCAATTCGCAAAGGTGCACCCAAGTCTGCTTTTCATATCAACTCCCATCCCCTACCCATGCTGCAATCAATCCACCAGCAAGCCAGGTATACCAGCCACTCCAGCAAGATCAAGAAGCATATGAAAACGAGACGAGGAGATTCGAGAGAGGAGAGATCTAAGATTCGGTGGCGGGCGCAGCAGCTTCCTTTGGCTCCTCAGCCTTCTCGGGCTCAGCAGCCTTCTCGGCCTCCTTGGGTGCCTCAGCTGGTGGTGCCTCACCCTCGGCAGAATCCGAAGAGGTCCAGAGGGTGAGGTTGTCGCGGAGGAGTTGCATGATGAGAGTGCTGTCACGGTATGACTCCTCGGAGAGAGAATCGAGCTCAGCGATAGCATCATCGAAGGCTTGCTTGGCAAGGTGACAAGCACGATCGGGGGAGTTGAGGATCTCGTAGTAGAAGACGGAGAAGTTAAGGGCCAAGCCGAGACGGATGGGGTGGGTTGGGGTAAGCTCGGTCTGAGCGACATCGGTAGCGTTCTGGAAAAAAACAATTATTAGCAATGTTTGTGTAGCCTTTGTGATTACTGAATACCTTGTAAGCCTCGTGAGCAGCAGTGGCAGCAACCTTACGCTTCTCGCCAGATGCGAACTCAGCCAGGTAGCGGTGGTAATCACCCTTCCTGTGATTGTTGTCAGTAACGGCGCCTCGCGTGACACCAGCATGACCGTGACGATAAGACGTACATCTTATGGTAGAAGACCTTGGACTCGCCCGACTCAGCTTTGGGGATCAAGGACTCGTCTAAGACATCGAGGACATCCTGGCAGACCTTCTCGAGTTCGGTCTCGATCTTTTGGCGGTAGTCTCGGATGGTGGAAACGTGCTTATCGGTGCTTCCATCAAATCAGTGACGAGTCTTACAAGCTTTTGAGGTTTTGATATACCCTTTGGACTCTTCCTTCTGCTCAATCGAGGAGATTATGCGCCAGCTAGCACGACGAGTACCAACCACGTTCTTGTAGGCAACGGACAGAAGGTTTCGCTCGTCAACAGTCAACTCTCCGCCCAACTATGTCACACGTTGTCAGTCGCGATGATTCTCGGTGGCAGACCTCCAACACCTTCCATCCTTCTAGGGAATCAAAAGGAACAGAAGCGCGGGCGCGTACCTTGGCTACCTCCTTCATGTATGTGACCATCTCATCGTATCTCTCGGCTTGCTCACAGAGCCTCGCAAGGAAAGTCTTGGATTCGCGCTACAGAAACCGCATTGTTAGCAAATCAGTCAATATGGATGGTAGAGAGGCGCAATCATGATGAAAACGCGGTTAGGTCCGTGGTAGGGTGAGGTAGTCAATGGAGGGGAACCAGATTAGGTCCGCCAAAGTGACGTGGAGGGGTGCCGCGCAACTTACTTCGGTAGTCATTCTTACTGCTTGTCAAGATGTATTGTAGAAGCAGATAGTGGTAGATGGGAAGTGATCAGAGTACGATGGAGTTGAGGTTGAGAAAAGTTGCAATGCTCTTGTCGTGCTTTGTCGAGAGACTACTCGTTTCCTTTGGGTACGATTTGATGGAGTGTGATTTAGCGCGGATTCGCTTATTGCCAAGCCAACTTAACTTTTGGAAGGCTCGACCAACTCTTTCCCATTCACCTCCTCCGGATCAGATCCGTCGATGCAATGAGCAAAAGCGAACGGCTGTATCTCTTCACTTTTACTTCCGTATTCGTCAGGTACGTTATTTCCTGCTGTTTGCTGCCTCTACGGACATCATTGGAACCTCATCACGTGTCATTTCCCGCATGACAACACATCACATCGAAGAGATCGTCCCTACTCTAATTTCCTGAGGCTCGAATCAAGGCGCATAATCATATGTTCCCTTGCGAACGCAGCATAACAACAATCTCGGATCCCATTCAAGAATGATTCACGTCATTTGACTGCAGCCTCTCATGCCTTGTTTATCCTGCTGTCCCCTCCGATGATCGTTGACTCCTCATAGAAGAGCTGAGTGGTTGCTGGGTGCCAAAGCAAACAGCCGCTATCACTCTATATTGTCAGATTCTGCCTTGTGGTTGGCAAGGATTCAGTTGTGCAGTCAAAAGTGCCAACCAATCATGTCACATGCAAAGCCCAACAAATTGGCTTCAGAGGGCTCTTTTCTGGTGTCACAAGGCATCAGTCAGTGAGGCCATCCAGATCCATCAGACTTTCGGACTCGGCATTGATTCTCCTTGGTCTGAAGTACCGCAAATTATGTAAGCTTTCAGCATGTATGATTCAAGCCAAAGTGGCTGCTTGACCGGGTCCTCTGATACTCTGGCTGTACCAGCGTCTCGAACAGTGGACGAGGTCAGGCCATTGCAAAGTGGTTGATAGGTCCGAATATCTGGACGGCCCTTGACGTCCAGAAGAAGGAATTCCAGAAACCGGTCGCTGTCGACGTATCGTGACATCAATCCGCGGGTGAGAGCGACATCGAAGTCAAACCTCCGAATTCGGTTTGATAGAGGGGTAAATGAGAGACAATGAAGCCGCAATGTCTAGGAGAAGCGGAGAATAAAACTATAATCTTATCTGGCTGATATGAACTCAAACGGTTGGCTGCTGAGTCTGGGATAGACGGGCCTGGCATGAAGGCGCTGCAAAAGATAAGGGTCTTACCATACTTTTGACAACATCTATGCGGCTCAGACAAACCCTGATATCGACAATTGAAAACATCGTGAACTAGCATCATCAGAATGTCCCAGTCTCAGGCAGGGCTTGCATCCAAACCTTGACTCCACGTTTTCTCGTGACATCCCACCTTCCAAAAACGCCAATCGGGAAGGTTGCTGGAGCCCGTTTCCGGGAGAAGCTCGGGAGCCAATCCGAGCTAGAACAGCCTTGAATAGAGGACACTTGTAGATTTTGGATGGCAAACTTACCAAGCAGCTTTCCAACATCGAGTCGAGAGATCTTTTCTGATCGCCTGGATATTCCTCTTTCTCTTATTCGCACGTTGTCCATAATTCTTGCATTCGCTCATTGGCAAGAATTTATTCGGCCTACATGCCCTTGCAGAGATAAATAGTTAGCCGTAATCTGGTCCTTACCTCAGTTACTCCCCACGTTCAAGAATTCAAGAAATCATGGAGAACGCATACGCAAAAGCGACCACAGAGGTCCTAAAGTTCTTCTCGGTATCTGAGACACAGGGACTAACAGAGTCTCAAGTCCAAGCCTCAAGAGAAAAACATGGCCGCAATGGTAGGCAGAAATTCCTGTTGCGCCGCGCTGTCTACAGCAAGAACTGACAACTTTGTAGCTATCGCAGAAGACCCTCCGACCCCCCTGTGGGAACTGATACTCGAACAATTCAAGGATCAGCTCGTCATTATCCTATTAGGATCAGCAGCAATTTCATTCGTCCTGGCACTTTTCGAGGAAGATGGGGGCTGGACGGCATTTGTCGACCCTGCCGTTATACTCACAATTCTGATACTGAATGCGATTGTTGGAGTCTCCCAAGAAAGTAGCGCAGAGAAAGCAATCGCTGCTCTGCAGGAATACTCGGCGAACGAGGCGAAGGTCATTCGAAATGGAAAAATTACGAGAATACGAGCGGAGGAATTGGTGCCTGGAGACATAATTTCAGTTGCTGTAGGAGACAGGATACCAGCAGATTGTAGAGTTCTTGCTATTCAAAGCAACAGCTTCGCTGTGGACCAGGCTATCCTCACTGGAGAAAGTGAGAGTGTTGGGAAGGATACCGCGGCAGTCCCAGATTTGAAAGCTGTTAAGCAGGACCAGATCAATACTCTTTTCTCCGGAACGACGGTGGTTACTGGACATGCTACGGCAATTGTTGTCTTAACTGGATCGAACACCGCGATTGGAGACATTCATGAGAGCATTACTGCACAAATCTCGGAGCCTACACCTTTGAAGCAGAAGCTCAATGACTTCGGTGATACCTTGGCCAAGGTCATCTCCGTTATCTGCATTGTCGTCTGGCTCATCAACATTCCTCACTTCGCTGACCCTACCCACGGAAGCTGGGCTAAAGGAGCTATTTACTACCTCAAGATTGCGGTTTCACTTGGTGTTGCAGCTATTCCGGAAGGCCTGGCTGTTGTCATTACGACATGTCTCGCTCTTGGTACCAGAAAGATGGCTGCCAAGAACGCTGTTGTCCGAAGTCTTCCATCTGTCGAGACGCTTGGTAGCTGCAGTGTCATCTGTTCAGACAAGACGGGTACTTTAACCACTAATCAAATGAGTGTTAACAAGATTGTGTACATCAACGAAGCCGGAAACGACCTTGAAGAGCTCGACGTTGAGGGTACCACCTTTTCTCCACATGGGAGCATTTCCTCGAACGGCAAAGTGGTTACAGACATCGCTAGAAAGTCAAATACCGTTTTCCAAATGGCCGAGGTTGCAGCACTTTGTAATGACGCTCAACTTGCATTCGAATCGAAGTCCAGCACATACTCCAACGTTGGTGAACCTACCGAGGGAGCACTCCGTGTTCTCGTGGAGAAGATTGGTACCCAAGACCCCGCCCACAACCAAACAAAAGCTGGCAGCGCCGCTCAGGACTGTCTCCATCTCGCTAGCTCCTGGTACGAGAAGAAGAACCCACGCATCTCAACTTATGAGTTCTCCAGAGACCGAAAAAGCATGTCCGTCCTTGTCGGCGACAAGAGCCAGCAAAGACTTCTCGTTAAAGGAGCTCCTGAGAGCATCATCGACCGTTGCAGCTCCGCTCTTGTGGGAGCTAACGGCAAGAAGGTTGTTATGTCCAAGAATCTTACCGAGCTATTATTAAAGGAAGTCGTGGACTACGGCAACAGAGGACTTCGAGTTATTGCTTTGGCCAGCGCTGATAACGTAGCATCAAACCCACTTTTGAAAACTGCCAAATCTACCAAGGAATACCTCCAGCTCGAGCAAAATCTCACCCTCCTCGGTCTCGTTGGCATGCTTGATCCTCCTCGTCCTGAAGTAGCTGGCTCTATCAGAAAGTGCAAGGAAGCAGGTATCAGAGTCATCGTCATCACTGGTGACAACCGAAACACGGCCGAGACCATCTGTCGTCAAATCGGTGTCTTCACTGAGTATGAAGATCTCAAGGGCAAGAGCTACACTGGACGAGAATTCGATGCTCTCAACGAGAGCGGGCAACTTGAAGCTGCAAAGAAAGCATCCCTGTTCTCTCGTGTCGAGCCAAGCCACAAGTCCAAGCTTGTTGACCTTCTCCAATCAGCAGGCGAGGTTGTTGCCATGACTGGTGACGGCGTTAACGATGCCCCAGCTTTGAAGAAAGCTGATATCGGTGTCGCCATGGGATCTGGAACTGACGTCGCTAAATTGGCAGCAGACATGGTTCTCGCAGATGACAACTTCGCCACCATCGAAGTCGCCGTAGAAGAAGGTCGCTCAATCTATAACAACACCCAGCAATTCATCCGCTACCTCATCTCCTCCAACATCGGTGAGGTCGTCTCCATCTTCCTCACTGCCGCCGTCGGCATGCCGGAAGCTCTTATCCCGGTTCAACTCCTCTGGGTCAACCTAGTCACCGACGGTCTCCCTGCCACCGCTCTATCATTCAACCCTCCTGATCACGATGTCATGCGCCGCGCCCCAAGAAAGCGTGACGAAGCTCTCATCGGGGGCTGGCTCTTTTTCCGCTACATGGTCATCGGTGTCTACGTCGGTCTCGCCACCGTCGCTGGATACGCCTGGTGGTTCATGTTCTACAGCGAAGGACCCCAGATCTCCTTCTACCAACTGTCTCACTTCCATCGTTGCTCATCTCAATTCTCAGAGATTGGCTGCCAAATGTTCTCGAATGATATGGCGAAGAGCGCTTCGACTGTTTCTTTGAGCATTTTGGTGGTCATTGAAATGTTTAACGCTATGAATGCCCTCTCATCCAGCGAATCGTTGCTTACTCTGCCTCTTTGGGAGAATATGGTGCTTGTGTATGCCATTGCTCTTTCGATGGCATTGCACTTTGCTCTGCTCTACACACCTGTTTTGCAAACGCTATTCTCTATTCTTCCCTTGAATTGGGTCGAGTGGCAAGCTGTGTTGGTCATTAGTGCGCCTGTCATGTAAGTACCCCATATCCTCTTCTGACATTTGAGTATGTGCTAATATGCAATAGATTGATTGATGAGGTGCTCAAATTCTTCGAGAGACAGCTTTTCATCGAGAAGACGCCGGTGGAGCAACCTAGAGCTAAGAAAGAGTAGAGAAGGATACGGAGACGAAGACTATGATCCATGTCCCGTAAAGGACTGTACACTACAAACTAGATAGTAGATATAGAACTTAAGAGATGTACTTATTTGCTACCAAATTTTGCCTCCGCTCATCATTATGACGCTGATTCTTCCTGACTTGGAAAGATACAGTTCACAGCTCTCTGGTAATCTTAGATCCAACTTGGTAGACTATCAATGTGCAACTGTATCCTGATCACGCAGCACTCATGTAATTGTGGAAAGGTATTTGAAAGTCTGCCATTTTGCCATGATCTAGCTGCAACGCCATGAATGTCTAGTATACACAAGACCTGCCGCTTCTCCCTACCCTCAGCAGCAATGTCTTGATGCTCATCTTGTCTTAGCCCAATGCTCTTCCCCCCCCCCGTCCCATCTATGGCTCATACCACTGTATTGCTATCCATCAATGTCACAACCACCAAAAACCCTCCACCACTTGACACCTCTCACCTCTATGACTCTCTTAATCCTGACGACCCTTCAGTAATCGCTTGGTGACCTTGTCCTTCTCAATAACGTAGACGTGAGCACCCCAACCTGACAACGCATCTCTGTCGACAGCGTTCAGTAAAGCTTGTGAGATGGTCTCAAAGAGGTCCTCTGGTCCCTATTTCACCATCCATCAGCATCTGCTCTCTCTATTCTTCATAGACACAGGTCAAGACTCACAAGATCCGGCTCCCAAAGCCCCTCACAAGTACCAAACAACTGATCACTCGCCGTCCCAGACACAATAAAATCCTTCGCAAAATCAATACACCCAATACTATCAAACCCACAAATAAACGGCTTGCCCGTCTTCTGATCAATTCCAGCCACAACCGGACTCACAAAGAACGGACCAAATCTCTTCTCATACAGACTAGAACTAACTAAGTTTGCCATAGTAGAAGGAGAGATGTTTCGTTCTTCACGGAGACGATACATGTTGACTTTGTAGCGGAAGAGATCGGAGACAGTGGAGACGTCGGTTGCGAGTCCGGTGAGACCAAGGTAGACGTCGCCGTAGGAGAAGATTTTGGGGAAGTTGTTGGATACGGTTAGGGATTGGAGACCGAGGCGGAGATCGCAGGCTATGGCCACGCAGTCTTTGCCTACCATTGCTACGCAGGCGCCGCCATCTTCATTTCCGTTAGATATGTGTTTGGAGAGGTTAGGGAGGAAGGAGGCATACTGATTGAGAATGGGGAGCTCTGTGAAGGAGGTCAGCGCGCTGTTTCGAGGCGAAGGTAGGGGAAATATTTACCATTTTGTCTGTGGGGATCTTGAAATATGGATTGAGGTTACGAAGAGCTTTTCTGGTGAGTAGACACCTTCGCAGATGGTGGTGTTGAGAAAGTGAGGCTGCTTGGGGATTTGATTGCTGCAAGGTAGACACGGCTGCGCGTCGAGCTTCAAAAAGCTCGGACCAAATGAGCAGGGCTGCAAGGCACCAAATCTGGAGTGGACAGCCTTGGGAAGTTTGCCGCAAACACCAACGTTCAATATCAGATTTCAGTCTACCGCAGTCTTTGACTTTCATTCATTCGTGTTCATATTCATTCTACGTCCTGCAAGTTCACTGGCTCGAGATCCTCCGTTCCTGATCTGGACTTTGTGCCTGTATCAACACCCCGCCACGCCCGCATCCTGACAAATAATCGAGAGAAGCGGAGAGAAAGCTAGAGGTACAACTACGAATCTTTGGAGCCTGGAGATACTGGAACTTCTCTTCTTCTGGGAATCATCTAAGGAAGGTCTCGGAAGCGCAAGATATCGAACGAAGCAGCAGACAAGCAGCAACCATGGCAGCCATCGTTAAGATAGTAGACAGCTCCATGCGACAACATACTGTCAAAGTCGTTCCAGGCAAATACATGACAGAAGTCTTGGAAGAGGCATGCAAAAAGCTTGGCTATAATCCAAGCAACTACACTCTGAAGTAATGTCCCTTCACTGATTCCTGATCCAGTCTCTAACAGAGCATAGGTACAAAGAGAAACCACTCGACCTCTCCCTAACATACAGACAAACAGGTCTCGTGTCAGGTGCGAAACTTGAGCTGGTACAAGCCTCTCGAACCCCATCTGTTGTCTCAGTAGCATTACAATTACCAGACGGTGGACGATTGACGGACAAGGTGCCTAGCGATACAACGCTATGGCTGATATTACGGAAGTTCGAGTCCAGTGGAGGTCTGACTGGGATGGCAAATTATAACTTCACAGCCAGAGGTACTGCTCAGATGGAGAATGGAGCTTCAGGTTCTGGTCGAATATTCTATGAGATGCCTACTGTCAATATTATGAGCAGAGAACTATCGACATTTGCGGATCTTCAGAAGACTTTGGCTCAGCTGGGTGTTAATGGTGGAAGAGCCATGATTCGATTAAACTTCAAGAAGACAGAGCAACCTCTTGAAGAAGCAATGGCGGAGATAGGAAAATACTTCAAGGAGGAAGAAGCTCCAGCGGAGGCTGCTCCTGCAGCAAAAGTCGAAACCATCACGGAGACCCTACACAAGTTGGAGTCCAACTCGGAAGGAGAGTCGAAAGATGTCGACATGACCTCCGGCACTTCAGAAACGACCACATCTGTAGCAGACCCATCGCCGTACCCCGACACAGTCGGCGACCTCCCACCACCCATCACACCTTCCAAGCGTGCCGCCGAGGAGACCCCTTCTCCAGAACAGCCACAAGTTCTAGGACCAGATCAACGTCCAATTTCTGTCTACCGCCCGCCATCTGGCCAGGTCCCTCTCGCAGCACTAAGACCTCACAACGAATCCGACTACGAGCCGACAATCGTCCACGCAAAGATGCATCAAGAACGGCTCAAGGATAATGGCCAGAACAAGCGACTACCATCTGACGCCGAAGCCGAACGTCTCGAGAAGGAGCGAGCAGCAAAGTTAGCGAGTGTTAAAAACGTCTCCATCAAGGTCCGGTTCCCAGATGTATCATCCATCGTCGCCCCTTTCACAACCTCAGATACAGGAGCAGATCTCTATACCTTCGTCCGCGGCGTGATCGTAGCAGAAGATCAACCTTTCAAGTTGGTCTACAACGGCGATAAAGGCAGCCAAACTGTGCCTAACAATGAGAAGAAGTTGATCAAAGATCTGGGATTCAAGCAAATGGTGTTGGTCAATTTCCTTTGGGGTGATGATGCGAGGGAGAGCGTGACGAAGGCAACTACCCTTAAGCCTCAATATGCACAGAACGCAAAGGATGTTGCGGTTCCAGATGTGCCGAGCGTTGATGCTGGTGAGGAGGATCAAACGCCTGCGGTGAAGGCAGAAAAGCCAAAGGGTGGTTCTGGAGATGGAAAGAAGAAGGGTATACCTTCGTGGTTTAAGGGGTTGGCAAAGAAGTGAAGACGGAGAGAAACGCTGCTGATGGTAATGAACTCATGAAGGAATGGTAGAGGGAACTTGTGGGGTGTCTTGTCAGAGTTTTGGGACGGACATCCATCATAGCGAGGAGTTACTGATTTGCTTTCCTGGTCCATAGAAGACCCCATAGCGTAACATTCACGATATCACGCTACACCTAACCACTTCACGCATGTGCTCACTCCAACGAGTAATTCAAGTTGTGTTGTAGAATTCATTCATTGCTCCATTTTTTCTTTGCTGGTCTGATATCACTGGCCATCAGCAAGAATCAGCTAGACCCAAAGCCAATTCATTCATACAACTCCAGCCATCCATGCCGAACCGTAGGTATCAACGAGACATTGAAGAGGAAGGAATTTAGTGACCGGCTCTTCTCGACTCAGCAATGACACGCTGGAGCTCATCAACCTTCGCCTTAGCACGACCGAAAGTACCGAGCTTATTTCCATCAGTCCAATCCCTCCATTATTAAACAGTGTAGAAACATACCCTCTTCTTTGCGAGCTTACGGGCACGCTTGTCCTTGCTGTTTCGGAGCAATTCAATGACACGACGCTCGTATGGTGCGAGTCTATCAAAATTCCATTAGCATGTGTTCCATTATGAAGGGAGAATGGAGAGTGCATACCCAGAAACTTCCTTAACAATCTCCCGAACGAACGCAGTTCTCTTAGAGAGGTGACCCTTAGTTCTCGAGACTCTGGGCTTGACGACACGCGCCTCTGTCTTCTATATTCCCACAGAAAATATTAGCCGGTCCATCCCAAAACGAATTGAGATCCTCCAAGAGGTGAGACGGGCTTGAGCCTGGTATGGCTCATGGTGATCCATCGGCTTGCGCAAACCCAAGCAAGCTCAACCTCCTAGGAATCGATGCGATGATGTTGAGGAGAAGGTAATTCATACGTGTCCCTTGTTCAATCCAACGGCGATGCCGCTGCGTTCCTTGCGTTCTGCTGCCATTTTTGTCGTGATGGCGGATCGTTTGTCGTTGGTTGTCGATGATCTCGAAAGCTCGAGGGGAAAAAGTTCGCGATGCGATTTGTGGTGGGCTTTGTGGATCACGTGGATGCTAACCTTAGCGCCAAATGCTTAGCGAGTTTTGTTTTTGTGGGGAAGGCTCAGCTGGAGAGCTTCACTTCATTTCACTCACCAAATTGATGCATGAGATGAGTTGTCTCTGCATAGCGGCTGCTACTCGACTTCTGTAGTCCGAGACATAGTTTTATCGTTATATCTCTATTGCCTCGAACCTCAAAGTTCTGCTTTTCGAAAAAGTTTTCATTCTAGCCAATGAACGTGATATTGCCGTCACTATTTTGCAGTAAGAACATTTCGAAGTCTCGGAGTCTCTTGACTGTCTTTGCAAATTTTTTTGATAGTCTATATTTGTCTTGTCATTAAGGTAAGGCTTCTTTCGCGGCCAGCGTCTCTTGCCTACTGCTGAGGAGGTGAGCCTGGTTATTTGGTGGTAATGTTCTTGTAACTTTTGGTAGCGGGAAAGTCCCATATAGTTCAGGGCCTTTAGTCACCGAAGAATCGGGTGTCTTCTGCAGTGCACTGAAATTAGCAAGGTTGAAAAATCCAATTTCGGCTTTTGCTTGAAAGTCTCTAACAGGATGAGTCGCCCTCACCCAGTTGGGAGAGCCAGACGCGCTTGGATGCAGAATCTGGCTCAATGACCGGCTGGTGGATATCAGGGAAAACCTGCACAGTGTACTCCAATGACTACAGACTGAGACCAAGCTCGCTCTACGGAGTGACTCATCATGCATATATCTTGATCGATGCTCATTAAAATACCGCGGAAGCTTGAGGCTTAGACCCTTAGACCCCTTGCTTTCTAAGGGAATTGGGCTTTCGCTTCAGTATAGTGCGAGGCCATGAAACAAAGGCGTAGGTGCGCAGCCCTATGTTGATTTAGGAGACTGTACCTGGGTTCTGTCATGCAATACTTTCTTTTACCCAAGTCATCTTAGCGTTTCACCACCGTCAATGACTGCTTTCAGACGGTCGACGTAGCTTTTCCAGATCTCCTTGTGCTCCTCGCTCTCAGACAGATACCTCTGCGCCTTGGCTAGCCCTGCCTGCGTCTCGTGCATCCTCCCCTCATTAGTCGTGCCGCACAAGATACTTATCTGGCAGCCGCCCAAGCTTCCCATGCAGGCAAAGCACGTGATTTCCTTAGATACTCCAACCTCCTGCCCCACCTTTTCGATCATATGGTCGGGACCATCAAGGACGTCAAGACTGCCCCACAGCAGGCCCCAGGGCCGTAGGCAACCCCATTCTACTCTCAGACATCTCTATCGAAGGCAATCAGCGGGTACGGGAGGTTAGACTGCATAGAGCGGTTGGGCCTGTTAACAGTGTTCTGGGTGAAGCGGTTCTGGACGGTGCAGGGCTTGACGGTTGCCACCTCACAGAGCCGACGCAGCGACTCGAGGTCGGTATTCGACACGCTGAGCGAGGTCACCTTAGATGGCACCAGTGCCTCCATCGCTCTCCAAGCCGCGAGAGTGTCTTGGATATCTGGGTAGAGCGAGTGCAGGACCAAGCAGTCCAGGTAGTCGACGCCTAGGTTAGCGAGCGACGACTCCACTGACTCCGCAACCTGATCCGGGATGCTCTTTGCCGTATCGTACGGGTACAAGGCCGGGTCTTTGTTCGGCCTGAAAGCCGAGAACTTGGTCTGGATCTATGGTACCGAGCATCCTCGCACCCCGGTTAGTTGACAGAAACCTTCCAGTACGAGTATGGAGCCCTGAATTTGAGTACCGTACTTACGTATAGCTCCTTACGCTCAACAGTACCAGACGCCAGCACTGCCGCAATGCCCTTCCCGACTAGAGCCTCCCGGTATGCAGATTGGCTCCCGGCTGTATCGATCGCTCTAAAGCCAGCATTGAGTGCAGCTTCAACGAGCGATGCACTGTTTTCGAATTTAAAGACAGTCCCATAGATGATATCCAAGACTCCCTGGAAGCGAAGGGGAGCTGCTATGGCTGTTGTCTCGGAATGCAGGGTCAGACTCGACGTTACTGAAGATCGAGGGGGATACACTAGTTAGGACTGACTTAAAGAGGAAGGGGAGTCTTGGGACCTGAGGATCTGCCGGTGCTGCGACTTGTCGACTTAAAATCTTACTCTCTATCGATCAAGATGATCAGGGGAGAGAAATCCTCAGCCGGGAGACATCCTCTGTAGATTGGAAAGATGTATGGCTATTATCCGACCCATCGAAGACTCTTCTAGAAGCTATGAAAAAATCACGGACGAAACTCTCAGGTGGCGAATAACCTCCCATCCAGCCAGAAAAAAAGGCCCCTTGGAGTGGAGTTGAGGGGAGGGATTAAAACAGCGGCCACCAGGCGTACTCAGCGCGATCAAAAAAATCACGTTAATCAATTCAAATTCAAATTAATTTGATTAGATTTTTACGATTAAATTAGATTATGATTACGCTAAAATCTTGATTAAATTATGATTAAGACCTCATAATTTAATTTAATTTAATCATTTATCACGCTGGGCGTACTGGGCTCCATTCAGTTAAATACAGATCGAGGTTACTTGATCAGGAAGGTCTCTCGGAGACTGAGAAAGTCTCGTTCTCTTTCCTTGCAGACGTACTGACACGGTGTCTCTAGATCTATCTGCTCATAGTTCTCCACGAAGATCTAGGATTGATCAAGTACTCGACTCCTCAAGTTAGAGGAGAATGGTATTCCTCCGAAACTCGCGCAATCCACCACAAACTTTGCAACAGCACTTGTTCATACTTTCTGAATCATCCTTAAACCCGGTGTCCTCTGGGACGAAACAGTGTCAATGCGCTCCTCAAATCCATAATGCATTTATCTCAAAGGGAGTGGTTACCAACAACCGAGCATGTGCAACATGCAATTCCACCTTCGATGAGAACAGAACACGCCATATCTTCTCTCTTGCACATTCCCATGGCACCCCAACATGAGAATCAAGAAGCGTTTGTTCTTGAATATCTTCATTCCTTTCATTCACATTCATACGTCTGTCTCCTATCAACAACCTAAGAAGTACCTTACAAGACCCTACCAATCCATCACACATATTCAAATCGTACAAGCATCTCATCTCACTTCATCCCATCTACCCACCGTCATTTGATGACACCCCAACGCTCTCACTTTCCTCCCCAATCTCAATTCTCATAAATCAAATCGATCGATCCACGCATCAACAACCAACCCCATGAAAATGCCCGAAGACGAAAACCACTATCGCCAGTGCAAGCGCATGAAATCGCATACAACCATCCAGCTACTCAACTGCTCAACCAACATAAAAACGACCTGGGTATAAACTTCCACTGCGCTTCGCTGAAACGAAAAAAAGGTAAAAGGTAATCGGCCGTTTCTGTTCCCGCAGCCGGAATGCAAGATTTGTATGTGAACTGAAAACCCCTCAAATGCTAGTGTACAGTCGTGATAAGAAAGGAAAAGAAATCATTAGGTATTACAGTAATCGATCGGATCGTGGGTCGGCTTTTTTCGTGATGACTTTGGATCCGGTCCAAAGTCATGATCTATGCATGTTGAAAGTGGGACGATCTCCACTTCTTTAATCGTTCGTAAGGGTATTTTCAGGTGACAAAGTCTAGTCAAAGAAAGATTCCTCGTCAACGAGACCTAGTGGTTTCTGTTAGAGGTATATACTTGAGGAAAGGAAAAATTTAAATAAGAAAAAAAGGATCGCTTACGGCCATCATTGAGCCGCTGATTACTAGGTTTTCGTGCACCTAAGCCGATGTTCATGCCGAACATGCTACTTTCACGTCTCTTCGTCTTGGAGCCTTGAGGGTTCTCGGTAGCGTATTGTCTGTAGGCAGGACTGCCGCCAAACTGCTCGTAGGATGGGCCGGCTAGAGTTGGAGCTGATCTACCATACTCTGGGCCAGCCATCGTTCGAGCTTGTAGGTGTTGTTCGTATGCAGGCTGAAGTGGAGTGAAACCAGTATCGTACTGTGGTCTCTGCTGATAATGTTGAGGCATTGGGAATGGAGGAGGCGGCTGTTGGAACGATTGCTGATCATATGATGGAGTTGGAAGATCTTGGAACTTTTGGCGTCTCGGAGATCGAATGTCTTCAGGTGACAAAGGTGGAGCCGTTACCGTGACTTCGACAGATGGTCCATGCTCGTCTGGCTCTTGTCCAAAGATGTCATCGTACTGTTGAAGGAATAAAGCAAATACCGGCTGTGGAATGTTGAGAGTCGGTGAGAAAACAATGCCCACATTTCGCACGGTCATCTTGTTCCGGTCGGAATTGTTGACGATGTTGATAAGAAATCCGGACAGATACCTGAGTAGAGCATTATTGGCTCGTGGTAATCTGTGGACAAGTCCATTCAAGGCACTGATTTTCTCGTCAATGTCGTTCAGCTCCGTGACGGCAACAAACTCGAGATGAAGTTCTCGGGTCAGAATCGTCTGTGGCAACTCTCTCAGATATTGCTTCAAAAGAGATGCAACGGCATGGATGTCGTAGTACTGCTCGTCTGTGACAAGGTTGATATCTCCTTCGTTGTTGAATCGCTCCTTGAGTGCTTTGATGACGACGCTTGAACCACTCAATCGGAAGATGCCCTCTTCATTGGCTGCATTCTTTGCATCCAAATACTCGATACATCTGTAAACCACAGCAGGAAGCTCAATGTCCACGTCGACCGGATGATTGTACCTCACAGCCTCTCCCAGAGGTGCTCCAAATGCTGGTCGGATCGGACCATGCTGCTCATAAGCTAGTTGTGAGAGATTCGTGTTTGAGTCGTTTGGTGAAGTTTCTTGCATGTCAGCAGATACTCGAGGCTTCGGCCCAAATCCGAAGAAGCTACGCTTCTTCTGCTTGATTTGCTCTTCTCGCGAGACTGGAGCTAGCATGTTCTGCCTGCTTCCCCAAGAGGATGAGTCTTGAATGACCTGTGCATTCTTTGGAGCTGAGATGTTCTTCGATTGAGGAATTTGAGCCAGAGGATCTCGTTCATAACCATAAGTCGGCGGCGATGGTGTGCCCGTCTTCTTGGATCGCACTCCAGCTGGAACGTTGCCTTGCTTTGTGTTCTCATAGCTCACACCTCTCAGCCCATCGTCCGCTAGATCAGGGGTTGTTTGACTGCGTGCTGAAGTAGCGTGCATCTTCTTTTTTGATTTCATACCATTGACATGTCCAGATCCAGAAGAGTTCGTGCGGTTGTGATGAGTGGCATGCTCCTCGTCTTCCTCATCTTTGAAGTCAACATACTGGAGGAGAGCTACCACCCATTCATCGCGCTCCTGGTCACTCTCGGCACACAAAACGTGGCGAACAAGACTGGACGAGTCCTTTCTTTTGGGTTCCAGGATCAGGAATGCATGACGATACTGGTTATCAACATCATCCTCGCCACGTGATGGAGAGTTGTCGGCTTGCTGTTGCTGCTTCCCAATCTGAGCATTTTGAAGTTTGATCGCTCCCAGATTTGGTCCACCAGGTGCATCGTAGTACTTGAACACGGGGCCGTCCAGTACGAAATATCTCGCTTTCCAGCCTCCAAAGTTCTTGCCTCTCTTCGTCAAATATCCGTTCTTCAATGGTCGTCCACCAGGGCCAGTCTTGACTGGGCTTTCGCGGCCAGTGTCTCGAGTAAGCGTGACATCTTCTGCGTATGGTTCCATTGTGTTTGTTGACAAATATCTGCAGAGTTCTAAAGCAGAACTCATATCCATCTGCGTGTTCAAGACCTCATCAAGATACTTGTCCAAAGCTACTCGTCGCGCATCCACCTTAGCGGGTGCATGTCCACTGAACAGCGATCTCTCAGGTGTCTTCGCGGTGAAGTATGGTGACTGCTTCAGTACTTGATCCAAGTGGGCTAACGAAACAGAATCCTTCTCCACTCTCCACAATTCTCTGCCGTCAGATCTGGCGAATATAGCCAACGTAAAAACAGGATCCTCCTCAATGTTCTTAGGGAACATGATACTGGCTCTCGAAGGCTTTAGACGTGAAGATGCAACTCTAACATCGATAGAGGGAAGAGCGTTTGGTGGAAGCAGTAGATCAGGATATTCTTCGGTGACTAGACCTTTGTAGATGCTAGTCCGATTAGAAGGGCTTTGAGTAATTGGTGAGCTTTCATCCTTGGGACTCGACCCATCGAGATCACCACCCTTCTTAGCAATAATCAGAGCCTTTGGAGAGACCAGCTGCAAAGGCTCGCCCTTTGACGCACCTGGTGAGGAAATCGACATTGGAGTATTTGGTGGTAGTGGTATTGGTTGTCGTGGTGCACGTGGTGAAAGTGGTACGGCACCTTGGAAAGCACCCATTCCACGAGGAGACATTGGTGGTGAGTTGACAGAAGAATGATTCGATCCTCGAGGCAATGGAGAACCTAACGGTCTATCCATAGGTCTCGGACTCATTGGCAGGCCAGGACTCATCAAGGGAGACGTCATTCCCGAAGCTTCACTGAGTACACCGGCCAAAGAACCCGAATTAGAGTCATTAGGCGACAGGTGACGCTTGTGAGCATCTGGTGGTGATATTGGTACCGTCCTTGGACTCGTTGGCATCGGATCCACACTGTTTTGAAATTTGCCATCCTTTGGCGTTGTCGGCCGCGACTTCGACCCTTTCGCACTCTTCTTGGATAGACTTCTCATTTCAGCATCTTTCATAGCTGCTATTTCTCGCTCTCTGTCATCCTCTTCTCTCGTTTTCCGTCGCCCGCGTTCGGCGAACGCTGGTAGTTCATCAACCTCTAATATATCGTCGTAATCCGAGTCGGTCTCATCTCCTGTTCCAGAAGCCTGGCGCAGATGTGAGCTGGCATTATTTTTCTTTCCTAGGTTCAAGGGCGCTGGCGGAGCTTTTCGTGGTGGGGTAGGGAATGACTTCAGATTCTCATCTGGGTTTGGAGATGGTCCAATGACGGACACAGAAGGGTTCTGGCTGGACATTGGTGCTCTTCTTGGTGGTGGGACATTTGGTGGAGGGCCTTTTGGGGGATCTGAAGGCAGACTTCTCGATGGAGGTAGAGACGCGTTATATGGTACTTCCCTCACAACTTCAACCTCTTTCCTTTGCTTTTGACCAGCCTCAAACCCAGGTGCTGGGGCATCTGGATTGTATTGTTGAAACGCGTGTTGAGTCGGGGACGGCATCTTGTGCTCCGCTTCGACCATGTTGTTCAATGACGACACCTGGAATTGCATGGCAGGCGGAGTAATAGGATATGGAGCCAGAGCGACATCAATCGGTGAGTGAGAAAGCTCCTGCTCCGGTTCTCTTAGCCCAACGGATACCAACGCTTCCATGTTTTCTGGCTTCGAGCCTTCCACAGTCCGCGAATCCGAGGAAATTGTTGATCCAGCTTCAGAAGGTATGCTCGGATTTGACTCGACGGGTGATGGGTTCGAGACCTGCTGTGCTGCGATTTCCTTGAACTTCTTCCGGTACCGTTCCCTATCTTTCACGGCTCTATCGAGATCCTTGTTCAGGCCTAATATCATTGCTCTCTGCTTGTCCACCAAACGCCATAGTTGTGTGTTTTGTGCAGAGATCGACTGCTTGTCCTTCAGCAGGTACTGTATAACGGCCTCTGGGCTTCCTGCCGCTCGAACCAGGTTCGCGATATCGGGTGATCCATCTGCATTCAAGTCTTGCGAGCCGGTTTTCGAGTGCCCACCACCCGACAGTGATGATATAGCAGAATCGATGGAAGATGTTCTTAGAGGTGCTCGTCCCATTTCTGCTCGATGTGCTGGAGTAGTGGCCGCCATCGTTGGTCGCGTGCCAGTAGAAAAGCCTCCTGGCGGCTTGGAGTTTAGGACAGGATCAGATACACTTCGTGTGGCCTCATTCGTCTCGTTGACAAGTCGGGCGTATCTGGAGGAGAGTACGTTAGATCCAATACCATTTATACATTCAATTCCTATATACCTTGGTCTATCTTCTGGTGTCGAATCCACAGACGAGGTTTCTGATGTATAAAAGCTCTTCTCGGAGGCCAATAAGTCGTCCAGACGCTCCTTGGGAGATCGAGGTTGCTGAGGGCTTTGATGAACCGAGCTCGACGACGGCGAAGTATGATCGACACCACTTCTTGGGAAGGTAGTTCTTGTGGGTGTGACGCTGCTCTGTGGAGATACCGCTGCTGTCGTGCTGGTTTGTAAAGGACTAGGAGCAGCCTTGCGCTGAGACCTTAAGAGAGATCCAAGTCAGCGCACGTTTACACGGTAGCAGGAGCAGATGAAAATAGACTTTACAACATACCTCCTTCCAGTGTCTACGGTTGGGGATGAGTTGTTTGGTGAATAATGAGCCGGAGTACGCCCTACAGTGGGGCTGTCGTGAGGGAAGAACTGGAGCTGTGTCTGGGCATCGGAGGGTCCATCGTTCTGTTGCGAAAGTTGCGACATCGCCCACCGGCTGCTGAGACTGCGTCTGCTATGCAGATGGACTGAGAAGCTCGACTAGCAATTGGCCGGCATTCGAGCCAAGATGGAAGGCTCGCCAGTCAGAAGAATGGGTGGCGCCTGACAGTGTGTGCTGGGGGCAGAGGGTTTCGAAATGCTGGTTGACCCTGATTGACGTCGCACCTTCGACGAGCACCGTTCAGGCGAGACTCTCGAACACGGAGCGAGCGTGCAATAGGTCCGCAGCCGGCCCGGATGGGCAGAGAAAGTGTGAGCAGGTGTGAGCAGAGTTGGAGCAGCTGGCAGTGGTCCACGTTGGCTGCATGCGCAGGCGTGGGTGTGTGGTGTGCAGTCGTCCTGGCGTGCAGTCTTATGTATCGAGATTAAGAAATTATCACAACCGTCGACGACCAGACAGGCCTCACGTCAGCCACCAGATGCACTCGACGCAAAAGGAAGAGACGATTAGGGCAGTCGGAAAGAGCGAGTCATGAGAGATGAATGGTTCTCGAGGAAGAGAGGGGAGGGGAGGAGGCACAATGGATTGGGATTGGGATTGGGGTCTGCTCATGGATGGGATGCACGACGGGCAATATTGAGATTAGAGACTGCTCGCTCGCCAGTGCGCATTTGATTCGATCGAGCGATGGCAGTTGAATTTGGGCTGCCGAGAATGGGAATGGCCAAGGAAGGGGCCGTGGACATTTTACTAAGTATAATTAATTCGTACGAAGTACCGTAGCAAGTAAGCTGCACTGCGAATATTTGCAGGGCTGTCCAATTATGTGCCCATGTCGGCGCCTCCTATGCGTGACAGTTCGTCTCCATTCCCACGCTTCTCTCCGGGTGCATTGTATCTTTGCAGCCATGTCCAGGTTCCACATCCCAAGTTCGCAGCGAGAACTCTTGCACAGCACCACGATCGCAATTCCCGACGGCTTCCCACCGTACGGTATCGTATCGCAGCGCGGGAGCTGGTCCAACCGCACCGTTACTGCCGCTGGCTCGCTCCCTTACTCCAGTGGCTGTTGATTGGCGACCATCTGATGACTGAGGGTCGAGGGCGCCATCCGAGGATGCGAAAAGAAAAGAGGTTGTCGATGCTGCCAGATCGTTGGTTCCCACCACTGCGGTCGTCCAGTGCGAGCCGGTCATGCTGTGAAGACGCCTATCTGCATGATGCCATTTCGGCCAACGGAGCGAGCCTAAAGCCTGCCGAGCAAGAATTTTCTGAATATCTTCATTTCTGGCCCTGGTCAGGGGTGCATGCAAGCGAAGAGATATCCAGTTACGTTCGGAGGTCGACTCCTCGCGGTAACCTGAATCATGCTAGAGAAAGTTGGGGTCCATCTCTCAAGTAGAAAGTCTGCTCATCAGATATGATCCTATTACAGCGGTATATAGACATAATTTAAACTCGGCAGCGTTTAGATCGGCTATTCAAGAACCCGCAGGTTTAGAGAAAGCTCATCTCAAACCGCTCCAGATTGATATCGTCAAGTGACGTCCCGGGATCTCGATTAAGCTCATCAGGGTCAGGACCAATTGGTCCCAGAGGCAGAAGCGCCACACGAGCAATCCGTGTCACACAACGCATGTTCCTCGACCTCGACCTCGATCTTCGGCTTGGCAAAGCATGGGGTAACAGGGGACTCGACAGAAGGAAATGACATTTGACATGAACCCGTGAAACAAGTTTCTTATTCCCGGACACGGAGTAAGGTTACAATGATAGATGTTCGCAGCTCTGTTCCTAATGTCTCAGATACCTACCCACTCCATTCAGAAGGCGGCCATGACCACCATTGCCACTGGAAGTCCAGCAGCCGAACAAAGCATCGTCATGCACCTCATGGCGACCAAGTCGTTAACGGTCCACTCGCAACCCCGGATCGTCGAGCAGAAGCAATCATCCTGTGCAACTGCACGCAAAAAGAAGTTATTCCCATCCGAGCGCTTGTGGAAACGGCAGTCAAACGAACCACGAGAGATATTTTCAGCCACAGCTGCTCGAGATGGCTAGACGGCTCCCGGAAAGGGCTGCATCCCCACGAACCTTCGCTCGCATCTCCGTTGTGGAGCGAATGAATGAGAGGAGAATGCGCCAACGGCTGTCCCTGCATCCAGGAAGGGATCTCGACGGACAGAGGAACCTCCTTCCAGATTTCAATGCTCTCTGGTCACAGCGCGGATGGTCACCAGGAAGAGGAACGTTATCCGTTCCCGTCTTCGCGGTCGTGGGAAGGTGAAGGTGCTGACTTCGACGCTGACATCTCGCATCTTGCTAAATTTGAAGAAGCAGCCCTGATCTCAGGGGAACTTGGGCTGCATCACGCTGACCTCCCATTCCGTGCCGCCTCCATTCACAACCCCTCTCGCGACCACACCTCAAATCTAGCTCGCGATCCCACGACGGCTGCACTGGCTGACAGCGGGCCACACACTTCTTTGTACCAAGCGCTACAGTGGAGAGGAGAAGCGGTGTGACGGTCGGCACAACCACAATGCTGTTCCAGTGGCGTTCCAGCCATATCAATCTCAATTAAGGACGGCACCAGGCCAAATGACGGTCTGTTCGCAACCCCACACAGAATCTATTGGCCGACGGCGACCCTGAATATCGCTCTCGAAGCGAATGTCGTTGAAACAAGAACGTCGTGAAGCTTCGTGCTTGTACATGTAATAACTTTACCCAAGGCTGGGCGCTGTTTGCAGATGAACTTCGAGGACAAAGTTATTTGCACAGAAACTGTAATGGAAACACATAATCGCGGGCAAACGTGAAGAAGGGATAGAAGATTGTCCGAATGTTCGACCTTAAAATTGACTGGATTTCGAGGATCATCCGTGGGTCGTGAAGCCTCGAGATCTAAAGTGCTTGCAGCATGCAGAAACGCCCCCTTATTCGGTTAGCGAGCCATATGCAGGAGTCTGTGAGCACACGAAAGGCAAAAGTATGCCAGGAACCTCAAATTGGGGGTAAATCCAACTAACACACTACAAACACAAAAATACAGAGCTCGCGAGTTATCATCCACAGATCTAGAACACAAATCACAACCGGCAGACTCTGAGACAGTCACGATACCACAACCCTTTTACCCAAACGCTCTGGGAGTCTCAACCACAACCATATTTTTGACATCACTCTCTTGACGTTCAAATCGTACGATTTTCGTCCTTCCTTCCATCCCAAATAGCAATCGATCCCAGCCCGCAACCGCTGCTGTCCCCTTGCTTCCCTTCCACGCATCATGCTCCCATTCGAGATATCGCAACGGTTGATCACTGTCTGAAACACCGTCAACCACGCCCCTTAATGCCCATCTCCCTCATCATCAAATCACCTGTCGTCTTGTAAGCCGCATCAAGATGGCGCACATTCGCTCCCGTTCGTACCAATAAGGGAAAAGAAAGCATCCCACACAACTGGTTCGTTCAGCTGCGTCGAAAGATTTTAAGCCTCTTCTTCACCTCAATTCGTTGGACGAGAGATCTCGAGTTCATCCTACTCGGTGAGATGAGATGCAAGACTACGGACCTCATGCCGAGATATCACATGCCTCAACCAAGAAACCCTTCCATCTTAAAAGGCTATTACCAACTCTTCCTCGCCATCGTTACGCAAGCTCAACTCTTCATCCTAAGCTCCAAATCGCTCCAACCAATCACAACTCAATATCTCACCCTCCAAATCACATCAAGCGTACACATGACATTTTCACCTCTTAGTGGCTCACACCACCATCGAAATATGTATGTCATTATAGCTTCCGCCACGCAGCATACATGCACCAATAGTTCCCATTCCCTGCTTTCCGGATACTCATACTCATCGGTCAAGTCGGGATTTTTATGACGATCCTGAGCCTGCGGGCGACGCAGCGCCATGTTTGTGATGGCGAGCTGGACTCCGGGCGGACCGATTCGTACCTTTCTCCCAAAGCTAGACGAAAATCTACGGAAATGTTCTCGTTCTTGGTGTCTTCTTCCTTGTTTGTTCTTGGGAAAGTTGTTGAAGAAAGGCAGTTCGTATCGCTGATTCGGCCCTGGGAGCTAGTCTTGAAGCCCAAGCCAGAGCTGGAAGTCGGGCTAAGGCAAAGTTACGGTTACCAACCATCTTCTGTGAAAGGGACTGGAACATTTGGAAAGTTACGTTGTAATTGTTTACTCATCCTTTACGATGCGAATAGCATCTTGCCACGAGAAAGTCAAGTGGTCGAAGTCTCGCCTCGAAGCCAAGGCAGGACCTGTTCGTTCGCTGACGGCATTTCAGCTGCCACGACTGATATAAGCACCGAGAAAAGTCAATACGTGGTTCCCTAGAGCTAGTCTGAGACATTTTACTTGATGACTTCTTGATTTGAATTCTAGGTTCGTTTGATCCTGGTGGTCTTGCATCCTTTCTGACCACCATGTCGGCAATATCATTTTCACGTGTGCCTCAGCCCTCAAAATGCCTAGTTCATACTATCACCCGCCTCCTTGTTTGTTCCTACTCCTTAAGATCAAACAGCCTCGCGAGCATTTCTAGTCGGCATTTGCACTCGGAAAGGTACTCGTGCCGGTGTTCCTGTTCCTGTTCGTGCATCTCGGGGACCTGCATCTGTCAGTTCCCATATTGCACAGCCGGAGTCGTACATCGCATGTTCACATGTTCATGTAGCCTGCCTATCTTCGTTTGTGAACCATGCACTCATTACCCCGAGGTATCAAGCCGAAGTAGTGATACCAGACTCGCTTCATCTTGCTTCTGTCCCCGCTTTGCAGCTTTTGTATGCGGTGGTCGAATGCTATAGCCGAGAGGACGCCAGACGTGTGCAACCAAACTGCGTGTTTCAACGTCATGTAAGCTTGCTCGAGTATTGATGTGATAGGTAGGTGATTGCATTAAACTTCGAGTGTTAATGAACAACAACAACCGTTCACACGATGATGCGGCAGCTCTCGCATCAGCAAATCTAGACCTTTTGCATTTCTCGTTTGCAATTGCGACTTGTAGAATCTTTGATGTTCAAGGGACTTCAATTCCTTTGCTGAAGCTAGCACTTTTGAAGTCCTAAGTCAGGCTTTGTTGAGAGTGATCAAGTCCAAATGTCATGCATTCCCTTCCTCCGCATTTAGCAACAAACACAGAGCAGATATAGCAGACAAATTTTGAACAAGGACTGGAATCAGCGCGGTCTATTTCATAGGCGATAGCATTCTTGAACGTCCTAGATGGTGCGGAATTATTTACTTTCATACTTTTGAGTGCTGGCCCTCATCACCCAGAAGTTTCTTGCAAATCCTCTCTTTCCCTCAACGAGCAACGAAAGAGCCCTCTCAAACTCCAATCAAAGCCTCGGGTATATTTCTTTACTTGACCTCTACCACCAGACTCAAGTGAGCCACTTCCCTCCCAGATGCTGCGAGCTGTTCTGCTATTGAGCCACAATGCCTTTGTCATATCTAGTATCTCAAACACACTTCTCGGGATTAATTCGTACCCTGACCCTATCATCGTTGGCATCCATCAAAATGTCCTCATTCCCGCCCAAAACCAAATGCTCATGCTATCTTTGCCCACTCCACACCAACCTGAAAACCCACACAAGCAGCAGCAATGCACCCTCTCCTACACACCAACCTCGTACACCAACTTCAACTTCATCCTCACCAGCACAAGCTTACGCAGCATCCCTAAAATCCCTCTCCCATCTCAAACACAGCATCAGAGTCCTCCAAACCACCGCTGAAGAAACTCTGTACGACGATTCCAACCACCCCATCCAGACCACTTCTCCACACTGCTTATCAATCCATATACAAGCTCCGCCAAGTCCAAGTTTGATTCAAGTTGAACTTGGAATGGACTTGGATTTTTATAACCAAGTTCAATTCCAAGTCTAGATATTCTTATACTTGCCAACCCAAGTTAACTTACCAAGCTTATAAAAAAAATTCTATCTGTTATATTACGAGTAAGTATTTATATTTTAAGAATGTACTCGCGAGTTTTAAACTAATTTTTTAGTGTTTAATATAAAGTTTTCTTAGAGAAATTTTTGTTTTTTAATAAATACGAAAACAAAATTAAGAAAATTTCCAACATTTAAAAGTCTAAATATAAATGGGATTATTCCTGATCAAGTCGACTTGAATCAACTTCGCTCTAAACCCGGGCTTGGGCATCTATATCCAAGTCAGCATAATATGTGCCAAGTCCGAGTTTAAGTCTGTTTAAAAAAGCTCAAACTTGACTTAGACATCGACTTAGCGAACCTTGTTCATAAAAATTAGTTGAGGTTAAGCTAGGATATGACCATACTGACGGGATCTTAGATGCATTGGAGCATGTGGTATGTTTGGAAGAGAAGGGCGCGAAGGATATGTTGAACTTGTTGGGTTATTTGAGGGAGCTTGTGGGTGACATATATGGGAAAGTCGAGGAGATTGTCCGTGAGGGGACGGAGTAGGTTTCTGAAGAGTGTAGGATGAAGTTGAGGGAGGGAAGTTGGATGAGATTTTGGGAAGGAAATGCGATGATGAGTTTCGTCCAGTCGACCCACCTTATAGCTTTTTGGCAGCTTTTATAAATGAATAAAATTCGAAAAAGAAGCTTGGGACTCTGAGCTGAGTTGCTTGATTTCGTGTTTACAAAGTAATTTGAATGTTCTGATAATCAAATGGCTAGGCACTCGTAGAAGACAGCTTTCTACAGAGCCTTGGCCTGCACTATCACAACTTGCTCGTGGCAGTCTCTACGGAGTCAAGCGCTTCCACTTCAAGTCTCTCTCCTTCTCGCTCATATCAATCTTCGATAGCCTACAGTTCTTGTACAGTGCTATAATTCGACGATTTCGTCAGCAGGATTGAGCGTGGCGCAACGATGCCGAATGTATGCGCATTGATATCATTCGCTATGAATAATCATTTGGAAATCACAACGCACACATACAGACAGCCAATGAGTATGTGCCCAGCCATACAGTACCTACCATCGGTCATCCCCGTTAACGCAGTTGTCTTTGTTTTTCTGTCACAAAATCCACACATCACCAACGCTGTTGAACAATGCTACCACTCCGACTAGGTACCTTCAACTCCACGACCTAGTGAAACCTGAAAGCACTGAGTTAGCAGAATTCTGGAGATGCTCTGTACCTTGTGTGAAGGCTTTGTTGCCTGGCTAGCTTCACCAAGAATTCGTACCGACCTCGCCAAAAAGTGTTCTTATTACTATTGGCACGATGAGCTCGAGCACTACTCACACTGCACTACGATTGCCAATCTTCACGAAGCCGCAGAAGGTGGTTGTTAGCCAGCGTGACCAAAATTAATCAAGTAACTCAATTATATTCTGAATATCTTGAATAGAATAGAATAGAATTAGATTCGTTCAAATCGTAAAATTCTAGAATATATATTCTAAAATATTTAGAATATTCTTGAATATCACGTGAAATCCACGTGCTATAGATTGAATATATAAAAATATAGCTAATAATATATGCTAATTAAAAAGTCTTTTTATTATTTTATTCTTTGATTAAATCTTTATATTTCTATAAAAAAACTAAATACAAATATCGACTAATTAAATTATAAAAATATTTTCAGTATTCTTTCTAATTTCTTTTATATCTTCTTCGTTTTCTTCTTTAATAACTCCTCAACTTTTAAGACAAATTATCTTTTCAAAAGTAGCTTTAGAAAGTCTATTTCGATTTTTACGTAAATTAAATTTAAATTTAAATTCTTTAAAATTTTATTATATAATAGTTAATTAATATTTTAATAAGACTTAAACTTTACAAATGCAATTAATAAAAGAATTACTAAATTAAGAAAATATTTTCTTAAAACAAGAAATATTAACGATTCAAATAAAACTTTATATATAGTTTTAATATTAGATCCTCGAATTAAACGAGAAAAATTACAAGAAATTGATTTTTTTAATAGAAAATCTACGAATATTTATAATAAACTATATATCGATTATCAAATGTAAGTATATATTAATATTATATTATTTATAAATTAATTTACTAATTATATTTTAATTACAAAACCGATTATAATAATTTTTAATTATTTTCTCAATAAGCAAAGAATTTAAATATAAATAGAAACGAAAATGATTTAAATATTTATATCGAAAGTCAAAAAGAAAAAATAAAAAACGAACTTATTAATTATTTAAAAGAAAAAAGAGCTATTAGAACTGTAAATTTAAATTTTAATATTTTTAAAACACTTAATAATTATATATTAATCTATTAATTTTTTTATAAAATTATAATTAATTGTTTATAGATTAAACTTTTTAATTAGTAGTTTACAAATAGAGATAAATATTCTATATTATTTCAAATAACTCGAAAATATTTTCAAATTCTAATTATTTCGACTTTTTTTAAACGATTTTTTTCTTAAGAAATTTTAATTATTAGTTATTATTATCAAAAAAACTATAATCGTTTTTAATAATAGTCTTTAAAATATTTTGAACAACGAAATTAAAAATATAAACTAAACAAGAAATATTTTCTTGAAATTTAATTTCTCGTTTTAAATAATGCTTTATAAACGTTTTAATAAGTTTATCGTTTGACGAAGTATTATTTCTTATAATACTATTAAAAATAATTAATATTTTTGTAAATAAAATAAATATAAATAAATAAAATAAAATATTTTGTAATATTATATTTAATATTATATTTTTTGAGACTTAAAGTATTTAATAATACTTTATTTATATAAACACTAGAGTATTTATCTTTTAAATTTTTTATAGTAAATAAATAGAATTTCAATTCGAAGTTTTTATTAATAAAATGACTATAAAATAAATTAATAAATATTTTAAATAAATAAATAATAAAATACTTATATAGTAATTTTAAAATATGTATTTTGATTAATAGTTGTTTAAATATCTAAAGTTAAAGAAAAAGAATTGTTTGTTTTAATATTATTTTTAAATTTTTATTTATTTGATTTTGTCGTTATAAATATAAAGTAATTAATTCATTTATTAATATTTTTGAATAAATTGCAAGTATTTTTCTATCAAATTGTTTTTTAGTGTTTTAAAAGGTTTAGAAGCTCTTTATTGAGCAAATGCATTTGTAATACTAACTTGAGAACTAGTAGTATCAAATGAATCGTTTAAGATTATTATTAGTATTTTAAAAACTTATTTATTTAAAATAAGATTTACTATTTATACTATCGATTAATACTCTTTGCAAAGAATATAATCGAAAATTGCTTCGATAATAAGTTATATAATTGCTTATAGATTGATTTACTCGTTGATTTTTTTAGATTTTACTAAATAATAATTAATATATTATTAAATAAATTTAAAAAGTAATAATTTACTTACAATTTTAATATAAACATTTTATTGTAATAGTTCGAAAATTGTTTGAATTCTCGAGATTCTTTTTAATAAAATTAAAAGTTTTAAAGAATAATTTATGTTTAAAAACAAAAAAAGTTTGTTTAAGAGATTCTAATTTAAAATCTGATTGATTTTAAACAAGATTAATCTTAGTCGATAAAGTTTGAAGTATTTCGAAAATATAAAAAGACTTTTGTAAGAGGATTTGAGTTTAAACTAATTCGTTGATTTAATATAGAATTGTTTGTTAATTAAAAAAAGAGAATTATCGAGAAGAATTGGATTAATTTATAGAATATTTAATCTTTTTTTAATATTTTAAAGTATTCTTTTAATTAGAAATCAATTATTGATTTATAAGTATCTAAGATTCTATAGTTTTGATTTTTAATTAATTTATTAATAATTAATAAAATTTATAAAACGTAGAACTTTCTCGAAGTAAAGTGATAATAAATGCACTCGCTTCTATTTAAGCGAAGAGTCTTGGCCTATTAGAGTCTAGCTATCGCTCTAAGCGAGCCTCTTTATCTATTTAAGTTAGACGTCATGTGATATTCAAATAAATCGAATATATTCAGAATAAGTTGATTTGATTAGAATAAAATTAGAGTTAGAAATATATTCTTTGAATAGAATTTGATTCAGGGGAGTAAATCAAATCAAATCAAATCATTTATCACGCTGTTGTTAGCTATGTCAATTGATTGTGAGCCAAATTACGTTCGATATTCTTGATATAGCCGTAAGGCGTACGAGGCGAAGTCAGGCTTCGAACCTCTTCACTTTCGCCTAGGATGTACATATAACTGCTATAGCACTAATAGCTGGGAACCTTTATTTCGATACGTTATGTTTTACGAGGAGGAGAACACATTTGCTATTCAGTTGGAGCCATACATTCTCGAGGGTGACCTTTCGTCCCATTCAGCCAGGATGCCGTATGTGATCTCCGAGCACTTGGGGGATCATCCTCTCTCAGCAGAGTCGCGAGAGATCGTGTTCAGGTGGATATCCGACTGCACAAAGGAACACGAAAAGTGTTCAAACACCACTCCATCTTTTCTTCCAACTCGACTTCTTGATCTTGGTCCGGGGTCTGGCTGTCTCGATCCAGTTCTTCTTGATTCAACAAGCCATCTGTCTTCAATCCAAGGGTCAAGTGATGCATCTCCGATCGGATACGCGACTCTGAGTCATTGCTGGGGAAAACCATCAGGCGGTCAACTTGTTACCACGTCCGAGAATCTGAACAGGTGGAAGCAAAGGATTCCGACCAGTGCTTTGAGCAAGACATTTGCCGACGCTATTGAAATTGTACGAAGCCTGCAGCAACGGTATCTCTGGATTGATTCTCTCTGTATCATCCAAGATTCTCCAGAAGATTGGGCTTTCGAGTCAAGTAGAATGAGCGACATTTACAGCAACTCCACAATCAATATTGCTGCCGTAGCAGCCGAAACTTCCGAGGAAAGTTGTCTACGAGAACGCCAACGGGTGCAATTAGATCTTACGTTCCAAGAAAATCACCAGACACCCGACTTAACGCACTATCCACTGTGGCTGAGACCTCTCGCACCGCTGCAATCCTTTGATCCGTACGACCAGTATTTTACCTTCCAGGGCAGCAACTTATATAGCAGAGCCTGGTGCTTCCAGGAATTCGTTCTCGCGCCTAGAAATCTACTCTATTGCCACCATCAAATACGATTCAGTTGCCGTTCTGGCGAGCGAACAGAAAAGAGGCTAACGAAAGAACCACTACCAGCGATCAAAGCGAGGAAGCTGCTCGAGATCTTCAAGAATGGAGTCCGGACCGAGAGGCAACTGAAGTATGCGCTGGATGCATGGAATGAAACGCTTACGGAATATTCCTCGAAAAAGCTCACTTTCAGCAAAGACAGACTTCCAGCTATCTCTGGTCTAGCTCGACGCTTTGGGCAAGCAATTGGTGGCCGATATTTCGCAGGGCTGTGGGAAAGGGAGCTACCTCTTGCTCTGTGCTGGTCTTCTCAAAGCGAAGGTAGTTGGCTGCGGAGAATTGTCCCATACGCAGCACCAACGTGGTCTTGGGCTTCAGTTATGGGAGCAGTCCGGAATCGCTTCCAAATAGGGCCCGCGCGTATTTATCAGTGGGACCTAAAGATCCTTGATGTTCAAGTCCAGACGAGTCTTGACCCTTATGGTGAAGTAAAAGGGGGACATATTTCCCTCGAAGGAAAATTAGCCGAACTATCCAGAACCAGTCATTTTGTGGCGGAGTACAACAAGCGGGGAGACCGTCAGAGAGTACCCTACTATGATCTCCAGTGCTCTAACATCACCTTAAACGACTTCGTCCATGATACAGAAGAGGGCTATGCCAGCGAAGCACCACTTTGGGGATTGTTGATGGGGTTCTGTCTTGACCACCTCTCTCACCAGAATTATGCAATACTCGTGCTTCAGGAGACATCACAGAAGCATGTGTTTGAGCGCGCTGGATTCTTCTGTGGGTACGGCGGCTCCTGTATCGTGGGCGAGGACGAGATCGGGACGCCCCCGCCGTACGGCAGTGCCTTTGACAACGTCCAGCGGAGGAAAGTTCTTATACTTTGAATTTTCACAAGCCCATTCTGTACTATGTTATCAATTTCGTGTTTGTGTGTGTATCGAATTATTCAAATCATTGTCACTTGGCATGAACTGTTCGAGCGTGATGCAAAAACAAGAACTCGATATAAGGCTTTGACATTGTATGGCTTGAGTCCCAGTACATGGCAAGATCTCCATTCACAACCATAGCATGACACGGCAACAAATAAGAACCACCTTCAAGGTTCCATCAAGTAATCAAACAAAACCACCTCATCCAGCACTCTCTAGGATCCAAAACTCCGAACATATGTCAGATCCCAACCCTCAAATCAAACACCCACTTCCAACAGACAATATCGCGTTGGTCATGCTCCCCTTCTTCCCCGTCGACGCAGGGACACACCTCCCGGCAAAATGAAAATTAATCGCCATCACCAACGCCACCAAATCCCCATTCGCCTCAAACCCATCCACCATCACCACATTCGGATAACTCTCACTACTCATATTATCCCAAAGCCACTTATAAACCGCTACATTCGCCTTCGCCGCTAGATCCAGAATACTCGCAAAGAGGGGATTTAAAATATCCCCAATGTTCTGTGTGAGAGTCCAGGATAGGAGGAACATGCGAGACTGGGACGAGGGACGCTGGTTGTGCATTTTGGTGAGCTGGTCATTGGCCATGGTGTTTAGGTCGTCGGTGTTGGTGTAGGAGTTGTAGAGTGGGAGTTGGTTACTGGAGAAAAATCCGGAGGAGACTATGGTGCTGAATTCAACGCCCGCACCGCCTTCGATTTGGTCGTCGAGGATGATAAGGGTTGCTGGTTTGTTTTTGATAAAGTCTGAAACCAGCATGGTAGACAGGTCTACAGAGGAAGACAGTCCAGTGACACGATGCTTGATACCGAGAAGCTTGTCGATGAGATCATTCCAGTTGTTTTGGGTGAGATGATCATACTTATCGCCGATGAAGCTATCCGTATCTAACCTATGTGAAAGGTTGATAATAACTAATTTATTGTTCCCGTTCGTGAAGTCGTTGATCTGTGAAACGATATCATCGATCTTCTGCTCATTACCACCTAACCAATACTCAAGCTCATCTTTCCAATCATAATGGCCCGTCTTCCACACTGCACTCGCAAGCACAGGCCTGATGTCAAACCACCTAGCCCCGTACTTAAGCTGATCCCTAATACTTAATGTCTGAGTTACGGTATTTGTTTCTGAAGCACCGCCAGATCCTCCATCAAAAACCGACATCCCGGCATCATGAGTACCGGGTATGGCCAACTCTCTCTACGACAGACCTTCAATCCTATCATATATCGAATGCATCCAATCCTCAGACGGGTTCTGTCCAACGATTGTTGCGGTGGCGAGGACGAAAGGTGCGTTTTGACTTTGGGTCCATTGTAGTGTTAGCGTTGTGCCTGTTGGGTTGTTGAGAGTGTGGAAAGGCCATGGCGTTACATTGGCGAATAAGAAATACGATCCGATACCCATCTTGCAGGTATAACAGGCGGTATCGGAACCGTTCTAGGTAAATTGCAATGAAAAGCAGGACAGAAATCAAAATTTAATATGCAAATGAGTTCTCCATCGCACAGAGCAGGTACCACTGAACAATGGAACAGTATCACATAACTTGTGGAAAGAACATAGGGCAGAGCCTCAGAACCTGGTTGTGATCCTCCACTAAGATGTGGTGGGCTCGATTGGATTTAACCCCTCACTTGAGGTTGAGCAACCATGAGGCTATGGCTATGCCAGCTCAGCTGCGTGAATAGACCATCCATCTTTTCGATAGAATCCTCGATGTAACACGTCTGATCACCTAAGAACGGGATTTGCTAGCTGATTGACTTTCGTAAGTTGAAGGGGAGGCTTGATTCTTCGGAGCTATAAAATTAAAACACTTGAATAATTCGGGACGCTTTCGCTTTCAATAGTTGTAAATGTGGTACGAAAACTGGTTAGGCTGGCTGCGAAGATCTCGTGTAACACGAGGGACAGCCAGGACTTAAGGTTGGGGTCGAGAGATACAACATAGGAAATCCGACCCCTCCTGGATGAAAAGCTTTTCCAAGTCCAATTTGATTCACCGTAGCACAGGCCGACAATGTAGAAGTAACTAGGTAATGACCTGTCGACCGACGTCGATTTATCACCCCTCGAGGTTCAGCAAACTAAACGTGAAAGCAGTTTCTCTCAGGAAGCTCTTCCATTGGAAGCGCTTCCAGTAGGCTCATCGCTTCCTCCTTGTCTCACCCGTACTGTACCCACTCCTTGATCACCAATCAAAACATCCTCTTCCTGCCCATCTCTCTGTTTCTCCTCACCCTGCCATACTACACCTTGATCACCGATGATGAATTCTTCCACTTTCAAAACGTCCTCTTCTTCACCTTGCACCCTAGACTCTCTCTTCTCGAGCTCTACCTCGCGACTTTGAGCAATTCTCCGTTCTCTGACTTCTTCCCAAGCCCTCAATTGCTCTCTTCTCTGCTTAGCTGCTCTTTTTGCAACATTCGCAAGACTGTTGACACCTAAACCTTCGAATCCACTGAGGTCAGCAAGGAACCCCCTTACCCCTGTACCGGTGATCTCCTCGATCCACTTGTCAACGTCTTCGTCGCACGCAGCGGCTGTGGCTACATGCAGACCTCTGAAAACTTGCTTATCTGTAATCTGACCTGATTTCGGAGGAAGTGTTTCTACTGAGGTAGACGATGATGCTACGTGATCCAATGGACATGCTGTTGCAATGAGGAGAGGCTTCTGGATAGCCAAGGCTTGGAATTTGGTACGGGAAGCGGTAGACAAGTTTTGCGTGCGGGTTGGAGCGGGCTGTGGCTTTGGAGTTGGCTTAAGCTTCAGTTTTGCCACTGAAGGACGTTTCATAGGATCTGCGATGGGCCTCTGCTTGGCAAATTCTTCTATGGTCTCTTGGAGAATCTGTCTGTGCATCTCTTTTCCCTCGGCCAAATCGAGACATTGCTTCGCTTGAGGTAGAGATGGCTCTGTAGGGGCCGGAAGGTCTCCTGCATAATTTACTGGTCCTGTAGGAACAATTGGTCTCGTAGACCTCCTCGAGGCGGGATGATAGGAGACTTCCACAGGCGAGCTAGCTTCTAAAGGCGAAAGCTCCTCTGATACCTGGCGGGATGGGAAACATTGTTGACAAAGCATGGATGATCTTGAGGTACAAGTATGCGCTTGCGTAGGCTTTGATATACTTTCAGCTGCAAAATCCAGCTCTTCTGAAGCTTGTTCTGGCTCCGAAACCGCAGACGCTGTATCTATTGGGCCATTGCACTGGCTGCACACCATTAGTGGCGATGGAGGCCGGCGACTAGGAGGTACAGGAGCTTCGTTCTCTGTTTGTTCATTATTCTGAACAGGGCGAGATGTGCTGTAACCAACACTTCTGTGCGGACTTTTCGTGCGCGGTGCTTGCTGAAATAGATTCGATCTTCGAGCTGTGTGTGAAGTTATAGGGAAAGTGCTGCTTCGGCCTCCTATTGAGATTGAAGACGGGAAGGACAACTTCTGTCTTGGAACGGCGCTAGATTGCTGAGGTTCATAATCGATGGGAGAAGTCACTTCGTCAGTCTGAGTGCTGCTCTCGACCCCCTGCCACGTTGCCCTTGAAGGTTGAGAAGACTTCTTTGAAGGAGCGTCGGCAGAAGTTTCGGCGATGAACTCCCCAGTTATTTGAGTACAGTCTCCTTTGCATTTCTTTTCAGATGCAGGAAAGGTCTTGCTGCGGCCCGTGGTCAATGGAGCTCGCTCGATAACTGGTGGCTCAGCCGCGGTCTTTGAAAATTCCAGCTCATCGGAAATATTTGCTTGTATCGCGGTATTGACATAGGGTTTGACGCGCTGGCAATGCTGGCATGACGCTGGATCATTGGGAGCAGGTTGTTGGGATTGAACTGGAGCAGTGGTATCTTGTTTGATGTTCTCCGCTGTAGTCCTGTGCGAGCCGATCCTGGTTTCTCTCCATCTAGTAGCAGAGTGAAGAGATGTAGTTTCAGGACCTTGTATACATTAGCATTGTACACAGTCAAAACAAATCATCACATACGGTCCTTGACAAGCTCAACCTTTTTCTCTTTCTCTACGGGAATTGGCTTATCCGCGACTTTAAAAGTCGAGACCCAACCTTGAAGAGGAGTCGAAGCACGTTGTTGCTGTTCTGTTGCGGGAGGTGTGATTGACATTTTCTTGGTAGGAGAAGCTTCGGGTGATTGTTCATTTCTGCGGAGCCATGGTAAAGATCGTTTGGTTGTTGGTCTTGGCTCAGATGAAGTAGGTTGTGGAACTGGCGAAGCGATCATCTTTTCATGAGGAGGAGTGAAGCCAACCATTGTATGGTCTGAATCTAGCGAAGGTGGTCTCCTGTCGATTTTGGGTTGAGGGTAGGACTTCTCATGAGGTGGCGTGAAACCGATAACAGTTGTTCCCGTCGAGCTAGATGTAAAAGACGGAGGCCTCCGCTCTGGCATTTTGCCTTTCTCTTGCTTCTTGGCTGTCTCGGTCTCGGCCTTTGACTTTCTGGAAAGTATCGCCATTTCCCACTTCTCGTCTTTGGGGGGCGTGGGAGGAGGCTGTGGAAATTCCTGCACTGGCAGAGCACCGCGTTGCTCCTGAGATGTTACAGCGAGGCCTGCAGATTGGAACTGGGACTGGTATGGTTTTAGTTCTATGATGGTGTTCGCGGATATGGTCGTTGCAGTGACCGATGGAACGAGTGATTGCTTGGGCAAGGTCCGGACAGCTTGTAGATAGAGCTCAATTTCTCGAGTGAAGTTGCGAACAGCTCGCCTTTGGCTTGAGGTACGAGATGTATCAGAGCAGACTGACTGAATAATGGATCTGATGGAAGGAGTGTCGGTTCCTTGTCTCTTCGATTGCAGGGTGATCGAGTTGACGGCTTGCCAGGATTCAAGAGAGGTGATACCCTGTAGCTGCTTCTGCTTCTGCTTTTGTGAACTTTTGAATGACCCTTCTTCATGAACCGGCTGCCTGTTCTGGATTACAGTAGCCTTCGTTCGGACTCCAGCTCGAGTGCGTGGATCAATCCTGGTATCATAAGTCCGACGCCTCTCACCAATCTAGAGAAGTCGATGAGCATGCATTTACTAACCGGATCAAGGGGTCCTACATGAGCGTACTCTCCTCCAACAAGCTGATCAGACTCGAATGAGAACCTCTTTTGGTTTTGTTGTCGGGCAGGAGTCTCGGCAACGTGCATTAACGAGTAGCGGTTGTCGGCCTTCTTGGGCTTGAAGGTCTGTCTAATGATGGGATTTCCTGCACCATCGGTCGATGCAATGGTCGAGTCTGCATCGAGTTCGTGTGACAATGGTCTTGCTGGCGGTGGTCGCTTTGGGGGCCTCGGTGTAGACTGTCTGGACTCGAAGTAGAGTTCAGTCGTAGCCCTGCTAGCAAGTCCAGCGTTTGGTGAATCCCATCCGAAGACCTGTATGTTTTGCTTCGCTCTCTGAGAAGCACGTCGTCTCGCCTCCACCACAGAAGCTCTCGAACTTCGTCCTCGTCTGCGACGAACTCGAAAGAATCGCTGCTTCTTGCGTTCCCTGGCTTCCTCGAATATCCTGCCTAGGGGTGCGCGAGTGACTTGTCGAGCAGCAGCAGTGCTGCGGTTTCGAATGGTGACCGAAGGCGTAGATGCGACTCTGATCTTCGGCAGATGATGAGGATACCTCTTCCAATGGAGGTTGAGATATGGCATTGTATGGGTTATGCGATGAACTGGTAAGAATGCATCTTAGGAAATGAAGAGGAGCTGAGGGATTCATTTCCGAGGATAAGTGCTGGATTTTGGAGTGAGTCGTGCCTTCCTCCATTAGAAGTCATGACCATAGGAAGCCATCGCTTCCAATGCGTAGCCAAGACACAGTCTCATCGAATATCCTTAATCCCAGGTGCGGAGTACATCTCAAGCTGCCTTTGTCCTTTTCGCAGAAGATATTCTATCGTCCCAAAGTCCTTCCTGTCGAGACCAATTGATTTCTGGAACTCGTTCCTACATTCATATTGTCAGCAAAACGTACAGCAGAACGAACATCCAAGGAAGGAGTGACCAAACTGACCTCGCAAAGGCTTCGAAATGTGGTCTGGCATCCTATTACAGTCAGAATACTGAAGCTCCTCTATCAAAACTTCTAGAACTCACTGCTGATTTCTTCCTGCTTTCTCGGAGACATTTTCGATACAGAGACAATACATCTCTTTGCAATCCGGAGTATCTCATGTCGTCCAGCTCCACCAATTCTGCCGCTGGAGTGCCTCCTCGATGTCGTCTTGAGTGTCGAAGATTGGTGGACTTTCACTGACTGAACGATGTTCCGAAATATCGACAGGGGTAGCTCTCCAGGTCTTGGCATGAGTGGGGGTCCGATGACGGCCGCTATTGGGACGTACACTTTGACGTTCTCGACCACTCACACCAAAGGTATATAAGGTGAAGATATCTCCTTGCAAGAGTAGGAATCTTATTCATATGTGTCTGTACTAAGGAATTAATAGAAACTTCACTTATTCTCACAATGGCTTCGTTTTCCGTAAGTTGAGACCCCCGCGCTCAAGCTTCCTCACTAACACTCGTCCAGAGACTTGTTAGATTCCTCGCCAAAGACGGCAGGACATACTATGGAGATGCCATTCTTCCACAAGGAGTGACAGATGTCGCCAAAGCCAAACAAGCCAAGATTATTCAAGGTCAAATCTTCGGGAAACACGATGTCACAGAGCAAGTCGCAGATATCAGGCTTCTCCTTGCTCCTCTAGCTCTCGAGGATGTGAAAACAGTAAGATGTTTGGGTCTCAATTATGAGCAGCATGCCAAAGAGGTATGAGTCAAAATCGAAGTATGTGAACATAAACTCACGCCTTTCTAGTCAAACATGCCCATCCCAAAATATCCTGTTCTATTCGTAAGTCTTCCCCCCTCATCCACACACACGAATCTCACGAAACGTAGTACAAACCCGTAACCTCCATCACTGGTCCCACAGACTCCATCCCCGTCCACCCTCTCGCCCAACAAGGCACCGGCCTCGACTACGAATGCGAACTCGTAGCTATCATAGGAAAACCCTGCGCCGACGTCCCAGAATCCAAAGCCTTAGATTATGTCCTTGGCTACTCAGTCGGAAACGACGTCTCCCACCGAGACTGGCAACTCAAGCACGGCGGCGGCCAATGGGCTCTCGGAAAAGGATTCGATGGTTGGGCACCATTCGGTCCTGGTATCGTGTCTTCGAAAGTCATTTCCGATCCTCAGAGCTTGCAGATTTGGACCAAGTTGAATGGGAAGGTGATGCAAGAGAGTAGTACTAAGGATATGATTTTTAGGGTTGCGAAGACGATTGCTTTCTTGAGTCAAGGAACGACGTTGTTGCCTGGAGATATGATTTTCACGGGTACGCCGCAGGGAGTTGGGATGGGAAGGAAACCACAGGTCTGGTTGAAGGATGGTGATATTGTCGAGGTTGGGCTTGAGGGAGTTGGAACGTGTACGAATAAGGTCGAGTTTACCAAACCCAGTTCGAAGCTGTAGAGCTGTAGTCTTGTCATTTAATAAATGTACAAATCACGCCAAGACATTATATTCCCAAACGCCCATCTCCTACCCCCCATCTTCGAATTCTTCCTTTTCCTCTTGGGAGGGTTTTTCCCGAAGAAAAAGGAGTTGGGCTCATGAAGGTGAACGTTCAACGGGGCTAACTCGCTTCCCCCTTTCTTTGCCGAGATGAGACAGTATCCCAGCTTCACTTTATTCATTTAGACTCGAGGCTATAAAATCGTCTTCTCAAATAAACATATGGTTTAATGGACATGGATAAACCCCTCTACCCCTCGTATCCCCACTTTATTCAAAACAAAATTACAAAAAGTAAACCAGAGAAAGTATTTCATGCTATTTGTGCTAGAATGAAAGGAGAGCATCTTTCGCTTACCAATGATGAATGAGCCTTCTTCTTTGTCCCTACGTACCGCAAATCCACCACCACAGTCTTTGAATGACAACTGTAACTGCCTGAAGAGCTTGCTGGCTATCAATTAAGACTGCTAGAATAAGAAGCTGACCACAAGCCAAAGGAATCTCTACCTTTTCTTCCCAAGCCTCAAGCTATGAATCTGTTGGTTAACGAGTTCACCAGTCTGTAATGTTGAAAAATTGAGATGGTGGGAGACTTCTCTGGTTTGCCGGAGGCGAAGTCGTTATTAAAATATATAAGGGCGTCTGGATTGGAGGGTGTCGAGTGGGGCTTGGACATATTTTCACGTTTAGAGATGGGAATGCAATGATCATACCTTGGATCATTTGTCGAGCTTTGTGAATGTCCCAGAAATTGAGGGACAATGAGAAGGTTAAAAAGTATTGAAGATGAAATGAGGTGTGGTATGCAACAGGTATTTGATTGTTATTTGTATCTACAGTACATACGGTATCATGCCAGTTCCTGCTGCTGGTGTCCTTCCATAAATCATTGACCGAGGAGAATCTCGTGCCTTTCGTTCCTGCAACCGACAACGCCTGCCTCATCCTGTATTCCAAATCGAGTTCAATTCTGCTGATAGTGGGGAACATCGCAAGCAAATGGATTCCGTCCACCATATCTCCTATCCTGCTTCCGAAGAAGTCATATATGGAGACTTTGTTCCCTGTCACGCTTCTGCCACCCAAGCTTTATCCAGTCACCACATGGCTAAAGACCTTCGCAGCCAACTGACTCAACAACTTCGCCCTATCACTCTGTTCTAACTCCTGGAACACTATTCGCCAATTAGCCTCGTTCTCCCCTCTTCCCCCTCAACTCTAGGAAAGGAAACATACCAGCATAAACACTCTTCCCCTTCGCATCCCTAATAGCCCCCAACCTATTCCCCGCCGCCGCACCAGCAATCATCCCCGGGAAATTCGCAACAATGAACCCCATAGCCCCCCCTGACAATCCCCCCACCACACTCCAAAACATCCCCGTGGGTTTCCCATTCCCCTCCGCCATCCCCTCCTCCCTCAACATCTCCTCAAACACATCCCCAAACTGCTCCGACTCAAACTTCTTCTCCTCTTCCTTATTCTTCGCTTTGGAACTGAATCCAAACGAACTCCAAGGGAAGCCTCCAGGTGTTGGTCCTGGGTCGGGAATGTTATTATCCGTATCGGAATCGTAGGCTGTAGAGGCGGTAGAAGCTCCGGAGCCGAATCCGTGATATACACGTGCGGAGTCGTAGTCGCGGCGGCGGGTGGGGTCGGAGAGGGTGTAATAGGCGTCGTTTATTAGTTGGAATTTACGTGTTCGTTCCTCGCGCTCTGGGGAGCCGGAGGGGACGCGGTCGGGGTGGGTTTTGAGTGCTGCTCTGTTGGCATTTGTCAGTTTTGGTATGTGGGAAAGAAGGGAGAGGAGGGGAAGTACCGTTTGTAGGCATCTCGAATCTGCTGCTGGGTTGCTGTTGATGCTATGCCCAGGGCTGCATCTGCGAGTTTGTTAGAGGGGTAGCAGGCTGACGAGGCTGTGGAACTTACAGTAATCGATAGGAGCTCCTGTCATGATTGAGATTTTTTGCCTTTCGTCAAGAAAGGGCCGCTGACAGTAGGTACTCGGTGAGTCTGCAGAAGAACGCAAATACTCGAGTATGTGTAGAAAGAAAGAAGTGGCAGCTTGTGACTTGATTTCAAGTCTCGAATCACCTTGCCTGGTCTCGACTGCGTCACTGTGGCGGTGCAAAAAGCCACATCTCCTTCGCTTCGTTTCGTATTCACGTGCTTCCTCCCTAACAACCCCTGTCCATACTCGGCAGACCAAAGCTCACCTTCTCACCGCTTTTTATTGGAGGGGCTGGGCTTCGTTTTGAAGCCTCATCACTACAGCTCCACATCTCTGCTGCAGGTGTGTTCTGCTTCCTGCCACCGAATTATGCCCAACTGACTCAGTTTCAGGTGCAAGCTTCATCCTTTCACAATTGCATTTGTCTTTGCTGTAGCTTTTATTCTTTGCGCTGGTTCTTAAGTTAAGCTTGCATAGCTAGCAAACTTTAGTTCCCCGAGCTTCAACCCAGCTCGAAGCTCCACCCACCTCACCTCTCTACGGCCCCAACCTTCACAAGCAAACAATCAAACAACTTAATCGAATCGAAGGAGAGAAGAAGCAGCAAAGATGGGTTGGTTCGACGGCGTCTCAGAATCCGGCTCCTCTCAGCGTCGTAAATCCAGCGGTGGTCGCCATCACTCCTCCTCACACACGCACAAAGGCCACTCACCCCGCGCATCCTCAATCTTTGGTCTGGGCGATCCAAAACACAATTCGAGTCGCTCGATATTCGGGGGCGGGGATCCTAAACATAATAGCAGTCGCTCTTCGATTTTCGGTTCGTTTCCATTCCTCTCCCCTTTCCTCTCCTCTTAATGAAAGTCAAGATCGAAGTGAACACGATGCTAACTAGGACGAAACAACAGGATTCGGCGGCCATCGCGCCTCCTCCTCAGCATACAAACGGTCTCCCCGCGGTGGCTACCTAAAACGCATCTACTCTCAACTCCGCCGCCTCCTTCGCGACCTCATGTACTACATGAAAAGACACCCCATGAAAGTCTTCATGCTTATCATCATGCCCTTGATCACCGGCGGAGCTTTGACCGGCCTCTTGGCACGATTCGGCATAAGACTTCCTGGGGGACTGCAGAAGATGTTTGGGGGAAATAAGGGTGGAATAGGAGGCGGGGAGATGGGGAGAGGAGGGAATATGCAATATGAGAGGACGCACACTGAGAGTACGGGAGGTGCGATGGAAGGGTTGGGGAAGATGGTCGGTGGTATGGGTGGTATTGGGGGCGCAATGAGTTTGGCTAAGGCGTTTATGTGAGTGTGAGGTGAGAGGGGAAAGGGACAGGTCTGTCATGGTTGGGTGGAGGAAGAGGAGCAGCTGGTCTATGATGATTGGACAAGCAAAAAAGGAACACCTCTCTCAATGTTCTCTATCCGGGGAAAAGAACAGGAGCCAGCCCTGGAGATTTAGAGGTTTGGAGGGAAACGAGAACATTGAGATGATGCAGAGATGAAAATCAGACGGCGTTAGGAGTATATGGATACCAGGATTAGATTCAGATTCAAGCTCGATATAATATAGGGAAAGGCAGGCAGTTTTCTCTTTAGACAAATTACATTTCAAAATTGTACCGCCTCACGATGATAGATGTACGACAACGTTTTGGTCAAACCTCGGAGCTTTGTGCCTGACACTAGGGACCTCTGCCACGTCTTTTCTCGTCACACCTCACTTACTCGCCAGCCTTACGAGTTGTTCCCCTGACGGCTCCTCGGCTAATCCAAAGCTTGGGCTGACTTGCTAATAATTCCTCGGGCCGATAGGCACTGGTGGCAGTCTGAATCGGCCTGGAGGCTCTAGCCTGTGGAAACTAGAAATGAAATTTGCGCCGACTAGCTGAACACACTGCCAGAGTCCAAGGGTCTTTGGTAGTTTCTAAGAGTATTACCATGGAGTTTAGTGATACCTCACGATCTGTGCCTGACACTAGTGGCCGTTGAGCGTTGGCCGCTTGTCTTGTCACACTTCACTTCATTTCTCAAATCTCCCGTCACTAACTCAACGGGTGTGACGAGACAACACGAGACAGCATGTGGTAGTAAAGAAAGCAAGCTCAATTAAAGGCAAAGATAATATGTTGCTGTCTATCCCATCCCACCCTAGCGCACTCATGCACGCATGCAAATGCCATTGCAATCGAAAGCAAATTTAAACACATTTTTCACCTCTTCGTCTTCCTCCTAGCACTCCCCCTCCCATCTCCACCAACAGGCTTCCTACTAACACCCTCCCTTTCCCTCTCCCTCGTCCGCTCGCGTTCCCTAGCACGCTCCTCTCTCTCATCAACAAAAACCTGAACCCCATTTCCGAGATCATCACTCTCATCCTCTTCATCTTCACTACTGGACACGAGATTGATATCTTCTCTTTCTCTTTCTCGAGCGCGTCCTTGGTCTCGAGAGTCGTATTCGTAGTCGTAATCTGCTCTTCTTCTCGGAATGCTAGGATCAGAAGTCGAAGCTCGATTGCCAGTAGAATAAGATCCTGATCCGGTCATAGTTGGAGGTTGCATGCTTCGTCGGACTGAAGAGTAGTTGACTTCCGCAGGCCCAGAAACGTTACGGTGTGCTTGAGGTTGTCCTTGTGTTTGTAGATACTGAGCTGGGATGGGAGGAGGTGCGTCAGAGGAGATTTGGTAATCGAAAGGGTTGAGAGTGTAGTTTAGAGACGAAGCTGAGCTGCGGCGGGAGGATGATGGTTCCCAGTTTTCATCGTCGGGGAGAGGGCGGCGAGAAGAGATGCTAGATGAGGAGGGGGGACGGGTTCCTTCTGAGACCTGCCGAGGCTGGGTATAAGTGAAGTATGCTGGTGGTGCGGAGCCTCGTAATTGCTGTGTAGTTGCTGCACGGGGACGGGTTGGTGAGTTGTGGCTGCCGGCTAGAGGAGGAGTGTAGGATCCCGAGGGAGCGTATACAAGTCCATCTGGTCCTGCTACTAGCATTACTGGTGGTGCCTCACCAGCTCTCTTGGATGTGCTTTTCGCTCTCCTCCGACTGCTGGGACGGCTGTTCGGCTGAGAAGGAGGAGCAATAGGTATCGAAATGTTCCTATCACTTCGTCGTCTCCTCTCGGTCTCGCTGCCACCACTCGAGCCACTTCCATTTTTGGTCGCCTCAGCCTGCATCCGCTTTCGCCGTCTCTCCAATGCATCCACCTCCGCCTTATTCAGCTTCACCTCTTTCTTTCCCTTTTCCTGAGCCCGCCGGATCCGAGCAAGCGCAGACTGTTCAAGCGCTTCCTCCTTATCCCGCATCGTAACCTGCAAAGCATCTGTCCCCTCAAATTCAGACTCCGCCGAATCCCCAGAAGAATCCTGAAGAGTGTAAGGCTTCCGTGCCCTAGTAGTTAAGGCACCGCCTAAGTCTATGCCTGTGAATTGAAGTGTATCGCTAGAAAATCGTTTATAATCAAAATGCAACCCAACGCCTTGTGTATCCGAATCGTTGCTATCAAGTTCCTCCACTCTGTTCTCCCACATCGCTTTCTCCGCCTCCCACTGCCTTCTCCTTCGGCTGCCCCTCGCCCCTGGTGATCTTCCCCATGGGGGCACAACTTCGGGAGATCGCGGCCGACCACCTAGACCGCCTCCCCGGAAAAAGCCTCGTCGATCGGTTTGTCCATCAACGAGGCATGTCCCAAGATGCTCACTCCGCTTGCGCCGATGAGCCATAGTATTGTTGTAATAGGAGATGCGAAGATCCCGAGAGGAACTGCAACAACGAGCAGTCCAGTGTAGAGCTGTGACGAGGTAGCTCTGAATGTACCGATTTGAAGATCTTGGCCATCCAGTTTGCCAATTCCCCACATGCCACCAACTACAAGCACAATGACGAACAGCAAGAGCGTGTTAGTCAGCAAGCTGTAGATGCTGAGCATGAGGAAGACAACGGCATAGTTGCTAGAGAAGTGACCGAGATTGTAGTTGACTCTTGACTGGACTTCGCTGAAGTTGGCAGGTTTCGACAGTCTCTTGAGATCAAGGAATTCAGAGATAGGTTTCAGGTTGGCGAATCGCGTGCTCAATGATGTTGACCGCATGCTGGAGAACCTATCACCTAGGTTCAGTCGCGACGTGAGCATATCGAGGGGGATCTGTATCCGCGACATCTTGTTGGTTGGAGAAGGAAGAAATTCGAATGAAGTGGTTGATGATTATGTGAAGGGCGTTTGCCGAGAATCCGAAAGGTGCAATGCAGTATTTATTCGAGTATTTTCAGGTAGGCAGACGCCAATGTTCGAGTAAGTCGGGACGATTCGAGATTTGACGTTTGGAGGTCTTTGTGGTTTTTGTTTCGAAATCTGTTCAAAATTTAGAAATTATGTCAGAATAATACGAGGCTTCGCAACCCTTGCAAGGCAACGGAAATGGGGCTGTATCATGAGCCAACTAACCTGTTCGTGATCGCAGATTGGTGTGGGTAGCAATTGAGACGCGGTAACAATTCGTTGCGATGTTAGTGTTGCACGAGATCTTTTTGATGGAATGTTTCGCGGTGTTCTCGATGTCGTGAATTATTTCAGGGGCCAGCTCAGTTCAACGAGCGATCTGTCGCAGCCCAGTCCCGCTCGCTATCCCTGCTGGGTCAAGGGCTGCGGAGGCCTGAATCAGAGCCTCAGATTTGTGGCCATCCGAGACGAGCCTTTCTGATGCTGGAACACATGCGGCTTTGGTACCGCTGGGGGTTGAAATTGGGATTGAGACCAAGATGGGGACAGAGACAAAAGAAGGCAGAAACTGCCGGACGTTGTGGTTTATATGCAAGTTATCGCCTTGGGCACACAGGTCTGAACTCGGCTGCACGAGTGCAAGTGCAAGTGCAAGTGCAGCCGTCCTGTGGGAACAGCAGGGCATTTCTCAGCCTAACAATACCACGCTGTGATTGGCTGGATCCTTCGTATAGCACGCTAAGCAGGTCACTATCCTTGTCCTCCACAGAACCTCGTTGCTGGCATCAGAAAAAGCTTCCATAGAAAGAAGACACATCAGCGGTGTGGCCCCTCTTCTTCTGCTCAACACCAACAAAAATGAGGCTGTCCTTCGTAACGCTGGGCATTCTTGCCTCACTAGTTATTACTGTTGCAGCATGGAGCAAAGAAGGTAAATCCCGAACAAACAGCACATCTGCGGCCCCCTTACACTGTGCTAATTACTAACTGCATGTTGCAGATCAAGAAATCTTCCGTCTGCGAGACGAAGTCGAACTCCATGAAGGTCCCGGTGTCACCTTCTACGATTTCCTCGGCATCACTCCTTCTGCCAACCAAGAAGAAATCAATAAGGCCTACAAAAAGAAATCCAAACTTCTGCATCCTGACAAGGTCAAGCAGCAATTCATTGCCAACAAGTCGACTGGAAAGGACAAGAAGAAGTCGAAGAAGCCAGGAGTTCACGTCTCGAAGGGCCCCACCCAAGCTGAGATCAAAGCTACTGCGAAGGCTGCCAGCGATCGATTCGCACGCTTGGGCATAGTGACGAACATTCTTCGAGGTGAAGGACGAGAGCGCTACGATCACTTCTTGAGCAATGGCTTCCCGAAGTGGAAGGGAACTGGATACTACTACGCACGATTCAGACCTGGACTTGGCTCAGTTTTGGTTGGACTCTTCATCTTTGTTGGCGGGGGTGGGCACTACATTGCGCTTTACATGAGTTGGAAGAGACAGCAGGAATTCGTCGGAAGGTACATTAAGTTTGCACGACATGCCGCCTGGGGCGAGAACCTTAACATCCCTGGGCTTGATGGGACTTCTGGAACTTCTACTCCACCTGTTTCCACTGCCGATGATGCGGACCCAATGGCACAACCAATGAACCGAAGACAGAGACGTATGCAGGAGAAAGATTCAAAGAAGGACAAAGGAGACAAGAAATCGAAATTGTCCAAGTCTGCCAGAGCTTCACCTGCCGCCACTCCTCCTGTCGGTGCTACTGGACCAAGAAAGCGAGTCGTGGCGGAGAATGGCAAAGTTCTGATCGTTGACTCTATCGGTAATGTCTATCTAGAGCAACAAGATGAAGAAGGCGAGACTCAGGAGTTCTTACTTGATGTATGTGGTCCCCTCTTTCATCTCGACTATCCTCACTAACAATATTCAGCCCAACGAACTCGCCCAACCCACTATCAAAGATACCGCACTCTACCGCGTCCCAATCTGGGCCTACAATTCCGTCCTTCGTCGTTTCTCAAAGAAATCCGAAACTGAAGACTCAGACGAGGAAGTCGAAGAACAGCAAGACACCCCTCCTAGCAGCAGCTCTGGAGCCGAGGACTTCGAGGTCTTGGAGAAGGCCAAGACATCCTCTCAGAACGAGAACGGCAAGGCGATACGAAGAAAGAAGAGCAACCGTGGACGATAGATGTATTCTCCACCAGGAGCGGCTGTACTATTGTGATTCTATGTAGGCTATACAAAAGTTCTGGTGGGCGGGCATGTGCTGGAGCCTAGATGGCTTGAAAATGGATCAGGAATTATCATCAGATATGATGCTTCATAGCACAAAAAGATTCATCCCATCAATGAGCTTCGCCGTGAAGAACATTGAACGTCGTCGCTATAATCCTGCACCGTACTATCCCACCAAGATCATGGCAAGTGCCACACCGAATATACCTATACTCAAATATCCTCTCACTCAAATACCTTCATTCTCAAACAGCTTCATCCTCCTCCATTCTTAGAACTCGGACAGCTTTTGAATCTCTACAGCCTTGTCGGACATCAAGCCACTGTGTGGCTATGCCTCACAGCAAACCATCAGGAGACAATCTCAGCCTTAAACGCTGGCATCCCGACCACAAATCTAAGCCTCAATGAAAGGCCCTCTCTCAGTTGTATTATATATGTGTCCCCGACACAGGCTGCATTATTCGGGCTTCTAAGCTGTCGTCAGCCATAGACGAATCAAATGATCGCATTCTGGTGATCTTGTCCGCTAGCCTTATCTTACTTCTATCGCTATGCTCGACCCCCTTACCGCTCTGGGCCTGGCGAGTAATATCATCCAGCTCGTTGACTTTACGTCTAAACTCCTGAGTAAAACGAAAGATCTTCGCTTCCATGGGGAAACCGTTGATAATGCGAGGCTCGAGGCTCTCACGGTCGATCTCGTCTGCCTGAGCGAGAACCTGCAAGCCTCGCCATTGCTTACTGAAGCTCCATCGGGCAAGCCGAATCAAGATGTGAAGGTATCTCTAAACTCAAAATCACGCCGCAATTAATCTACTAATCACCAAGTAGGCTATCATCGAAATCGCGAACGGGTCTATGACAACTGCAATTGAACTCGTCGAATGCTTGCAAAGGCTCAAGTTCAAACTCAATGAAGAAAAGACTGTCTGGGCTAGCATCCGCAAAGCCATCATTGCAGCGTCTAGCAAGGAAAGAGTGAAGGAAATTTCCACACTGTTAGATAGCTATCGGAATGAGCTTGCCCTTCGCACGCTGGTGTTGTTAAGTTCCAATGTCGGTAAGCATGCAAGCGACCACGAGAAACGGCTGGAGCGACTGGAGCGGAAGGAGGGCGATATTATCGAAGCGATATCGATCAGTCAGAAATTCAACGTTCATCAGGCCGATGAACAATCACGTTTGCATCAACAAACAGGGCAACAACTTCGCGAGGTGACTGCAGCGATCTTGACACATCGAGATGGGCGCACTACCACCCTATCGCAGCCAAGTACTCGACAAGCGACAGTTGGTGCTCCATCGAGCGGTGACAAGTTTTCAACTGAAGTCATGACACTCCGAGCTACGAGCTCCAACCACGAATCCAGAATTGATGGCACGGCTTTTCTAGGAGACTTTGACACCATACAGCGGCGAGTCCTTGGAAGTTTGTCCTTCACGAAAATTAGAGACCGCATGGACGAAGTACGATCTCCCTTCTATTCCACATTCGAGTGGGTCTTCGAGCCTCCTGGTAAATCAAAGTTGCCATGGGACAGCCTTTTGCAATGGCTCCAAGAAGACGGAGGCTGCTACTGGATCAATGGGAAAGCAGGGTCTGGCAAATCAACTTTAATGAAGCACATATTCAACAGCCCGAAGACCCAGGATGCTCTAACCCTCTGGGTTGGCGAAAGTCGCCTCCTCGTCGCCTCCTATTTCTCCTGGAATCTGGGTGCAGCCCTACAAAAGACTCACGTCGGACTTCTTCGCTCTCTTCTTCACGACATCCTGGTGCAAGTTCCTGATTTGATTCCAACCACACTACCGAAGTTCTTCAGAAAAGCATCCATTGGAGAGGATATCGATCCCAGACTCACCGATCTCATTGAGGGCATCACAAATCTCTCACGGCAAAAGCTTCCACTCAAAATTTGTCTCTTTATCGACGGAATCGACGAATTTGATGGCGATCACGCCGAGATCTCTAATCTGTTCACATCTATATCGAATTCCAACTTCAAATGCATTATTTCAAGCCGTCCAATTCCTGCATGTGTGGACATTTTTGCAGAATATCCTGGTCTTCGTCTGCAAGACTTAACCTACAACGATATTCTGAAGTACACACAGGAGAAGGTCCACACCCAAAGAAGATGGCGCGAGCTTTTAGAAGAGGAGGGCCCGCAATCTACCCAACTTATCACAGACATTGTGGAAAAGGCCCAAGGAGTCTTCTTGTGGGTTGTCCTCGTGGTTGCCTCGCTTCTCGAGGGCCTCCGGAATTACGATCGGGTTACAGACTTGCGTCGGCGACTAGACATGCTTCCTCCCGACCTTGAGAATTTGTACAAGCACATGCTAGACCGGTTGGAGCCCCTTTACTTCCGTCAAGCATCGCAGCTGCTCCAAATTGTCTTGAAACATATCAAGGTGGAGCCAGATCGGCCACTTACAGCTCTCCACTTATCCTTTGCTGACGAAGAGGATCCGGAGTTCGCCTTCAGACGTGACTTGGGCCCTTTGGAAGCTCAGCAGAAGCTAGCGAGGTGTAGAGCAACTGAAGGCCGAATCAGGAGTCGTTGCTGTGGTTTGGTCGAAGTCTGGCAAGATTGGAGGCTGGAACAACAAGAAAGACTTCTTGCTTGTCGAATCATGTTTCTCCACCGAACGGTAGTGGAGTTCTTGCGAAGCGAATCTGCAGCAAGCATATTTCAGCACGGCGATTCTGATTTCCGTTTCGATCCCAGTATTTCACTGGCGAAGTGTTTCCTCATTGATATTAAAACACAGGCATACTCGCCATCTCTCGACATTATTCAAAGTCCCGTTTGGGAAAGCATGCGACGTTGTCTGAATCACTGCCGCTTCAGTGACGATAATGTCGGTGGGCAAGTCTCACGAATTATGGATGAACTCGACAACACGATGGACCTTCGATGGAAATCAATCGACCGATGGATCAGCGGATTCAAGGATCGAGATGATGTCGTGCAGGTAGTCCAAAAATTCAACTGGACGCTTTCTGAACTGCGACAATCTTCGCGGCTTGGGAACTCTACAGTATTCTCCGACATGCAGGCCTCCATACTAGTCCTCGCGGCAACAATGGGACACAAAGCATATGTACAATACAAATGTCGTGTTGAGAAGTCGGACATTGAGTCTGCACAGCTGCAGCAGGCCATGATAGCTGCGGTTTATAGTGCTTCTAGTGCGGTGAAGGATCGTCTCAGCGTCCATTACCAGACATTGTTTGATGTGCCAAGTGAGGATAAACGAGCGATTCTCCCGGACTACCACTCGATCCTGCTTTATCTAATTGATGCTGGAGGGGATCCAAACGAAAAGGTCGGAAAAAGTGGATTCAGTCCCTGGAGTTTCGCTCTTGGAGAGACTCAAATGATGGAGGAAAACGACGATATGTCCTCATGGTGCAGTATACTCGAGCTCCTGCTCCAATCAGGCGCCGACGCCAATGATATGGCCGTCGAGAAAGCTCGAAAATTGGACCGATATAGCACTGCTTTGTCCGTGGTCACCACAAAGATCTCTCAGCTGGCTCGACATTCCAAATGGTCCGAAGCAAAACGGTTCGAAAACCTTAGATCTCAGCTTCTTGCGCAAGGCGCAAAGGACAAGACCTGGACTGAAGTCAACACAGACTCCAGGCCGGAGCGCGCGTCTACACCAGCGCCTTGGAGACGAGATAGCACAAATCCCATTCAGAACCTTTTCAGGCAAGTCGACATTGGCCCGCGTCCTCGGGAACCGCTCACAGTCAAGAAGGCCTGGCGGATCAGAAATAGGGAGAAAGTACTCGCCCCACCAAGGAAAGACAGGAAATACCCACCGATATCCATGGGGTTTCAAAGTGCTGCTCGAGGATATCCTGCAATTGCACAGATGCCCCAAGTTCCCCAGACAAGATCCAATCAAGGCCGCTCTGCCGGTGCTGGCAAAAGCACAGAGATACGCGCAAACAATTCACCTGATCGCCGCGTGCCTGCTCGATATGCACCTGCTCGGGAGTCAAGTTCTGGTTCCAGCGGGAGTGGCGTTCAACCGAGACGAGGCCGACGCCGCCCTGATGATGATCCGGAATCGGAAAGCTCTAGCGATTCAGAACTCCCAGATACTGCAAGCATCCAAAGCGATCATACTGAGGACCACGAAGAAGACGGTACAGTTGCCACCGAAGAACCGGTGGCTGAGGTTCCTCAAGCATCCAAAACAGAATCCGCGAAGCCCATCATCGACAACAAGAGACATGGGAAGTGGAAATTTGGAGTTTTCAAAGGAGTTCGAATTTCTGCGTTTTTCAGGAAATAACTAAAGGAACGGACCGCCGCCACTGGGATCATATTTCTAACCTAGTGCCGGTTGAGAAATTCGTTGATAAACTCCCCTAAGTAGCACCACAAGGGCACAGTAAAGGTTACGAGATTTACATGGAGATAGTCGGTTTTGTTCCCTTTGGTCTCTTGTTCAATGAGCTGAAAGAGCTTACGTTCGTGATGGGACCTGACAAAGAATCCGATGAAAACATTGTAAATCAGCTCTTCTATAAGCGGGTACAGTTTCTAGGGCTCCCATTTCCGCTTGACTTTGGTAAGAATGTGCTTGAGAATGTAACCTTCACGGTCATTCGAGGAAAGGATTTGGAATGATACAGGACGTGGCCGACGTTTTGTTGGGCGTATCCTGTCTATACATACCACACTGACGGTTAGAACATCTTAGCCAAACCGTTGAAATTATGGAAGCAAAACAAGACTTTGTGATCAGGCTTAGGGACATTGTCGTCGAGCTAGTGGGTGGACTCGGAATGCAGTTCCCGAAGTCGATGTTTGAAGCAACATACAGAATTAGCTGTTACGGAATTTTGAATGAGGGAGATATGCTGGATGGTTCAAAGATGGACACAGGGATTTGACACGGGTTTTAGTTATCCATGAGGTCGAAACTATCCATCCATCAACGGTTCAAGTCTAGATCTAACGCAAGAACTCGAAAGCTGGCATCACTCTGCCTCTGCTGAATCGTTTTCGTTGATGAAATGAGTTAATGAATCACTCTTCACTCTGACATAGGCTTCCCTAAGGCTGGGAATGGGTTTCGAAGATTGACAATCACAATCTTACTGTCGCCACATTTTGTTATAAAATAGCACCAAGCTGTAAGTCCTCCTCAGCCTGCCAACTTCGTCATCTCACACCTTCGGGAATAGATCGTCGTAGAACTTGAAACGTCGACCATAGATAGACAATGTCTTTCACATACTTCTCCGAGCTTCCACCAGAACTTCGACTGACCATCTGGGAGTACGCCCTTCCTGGACCTCGAACTATTACGATATCCCCTGAGGCAGGAGGTCCTAATCAACTTGCAATACACGCACCTAGCGATATCACCCTGGACGCGCTCTACCACACTAGTAAAGATTCACACGCAACTATGATGAAATATTACACCCGCCACTATTTCAAAGATCAAGCCGTGCAACGCCTTGTCTGGTTCGACGACGAAATCGACACACTTCGTCTCGACAACCTAATCCCGCTGATGCGTTATATCTCTGAACATCTCATCTTACCTGAAGGCATTCTACCTGTTCTACCTATTATGCCGCGTCGTAGCACAATCAAGTACCTACTCATGGGATCTTCGCTTGACAGCGTACTGCGGCCGGCCAGGCTTCCGGGGATGGCTGCGATGGCAGCAATGATCAAATCAGTGAGTGGTACTGGTCGAGTTTATATATTTCGGTATCTTGCGATTCGAAGGCCTCAGACGTCTTACCTTCGTCTCAAGTTCCGAGGAAGGGACTAATAAAGAGGTCTTAAACAACCTCCTGCGGGTACCTGTTGGCGACGCTGAATCCGAGTTCATGGAGGAATACGGCGAGAACGTGCTTGACAACCTGAAGTTCAAGTTGGTTCGCATACCAAACTTGGCAGCATTTTCAACACTGTCGGCTTAAGCAAGTAGATTAATTCTACATGGAATATGGGAGTGGCTCTCTGGGGGATGGCCTCGTGGAGGTCAAGCGCTGAGCCTCTGCTAGAACAGTCAAATGACCCAATAACGTTCGATCTCTAGAACAATGGACCACGATAATCTGAACTTCAATTTGCTCTAAACGGCAAGTGCCAGTAACAATTCACTGCTTCCCAACTGATTTAACACTAGTGCACGTGTTCTAAGCGAGTCTTGCTAGTGCATATAAACCCCGAGTCCTTCCTCAACCACCAACACTTCTCCACATCTGCGCAGCAAAATTCTCGCATGACAATCACTCCTCGAGATACGTATCTACGCCCGCAAACCTCAACTCCGGCATATTCTCTTCTTCCGCACATACGAAGCAATGGCTCCTACTCGAAAGGCTGCCATGCTGGCAAAGCGCAAGCTCAAGGTCACTTTCGAGACCAAGGTCGGACGATCCGCAGCTGGTCAACGCCGCAGCGTGCGCTTGAGTTCTATCAATGCCGCAAAGATGAACCCTACCAAGACGGAGACGACTTTGGCAAAGAATACTGTTCTGACGGAAGAGAACGGCGAGGACAGCGACACTCCTTCAGCTAGAATCGCAAAGAAGAAGGTTGCGCTAAAGAAAAATGCTTCAGGGAAGACTGCCACTCCGATACAAGACGACGAACACGATGAGTCTGGTGATGCTGACGAGGAGGAGATATCCTTCAAGTTGTTTCCAAAGCTCCCACCTGAGCTGCGCCTTAAGATATGGAAGGCTGCGCTACCAGGTCCTCGCGTAGTCAGGTTATCCCGCTTCCAGCGCATCGGCAACCTTGGCGGCGGCATGGAAGTCATCGAAACTGACCATGACAGCCTAAACCCCCTCTATTACGCTTGCAAAGACTCCCACGACACCCTGATCGCATCTTATACCCCATATTTCGGGGATAACGCCGGACAACGCATTTGGTTCAACAACGACATTGATACCTTATACCTTTCTCCTCGCGCCATAGTGAACAAGGCGTATGGTAAGTTTAAGCGGGGCCCCGATCCCTCCCTTCTGGTCGACCTCAGTAAGATCAAGTCTGTTGCTGTGGTAGGTCCAGCTGAGTTGAGCGAGTGGCCAGTCGCCGAGTTGTCGCTTCATTCATATGCCTCCCGCTTAGCCCTTGATACCCTAAAGTTCTCAAAGGGTGTCAAGTACATGGCATTCGTGGAAGATTCAAGGTCGTTGAATTTGTTGGAGACGGAGGGACTTGTAAATCAGCTCTATCGGGATTTTCGAGCGTACTATCAATTTCAAGGACCCTCCATATGGAGAGAGGATTCTGATGCGAAGCTGCTCGACAAGATAGAACTGAAGTTTGTTTGCGGAGGTATTGGAACCGACTTTGGTAGCGAGCACATTGAGTGGATAGTCATGGACTAATTGAACCGGGGGTGGTTGTGCAGAGATCTTCTTGAGCAATTGATGTTACGAGTACCGCAGGAGATGTTTAGTGGATGGTGGAGGACGCAAAAATGATCCTCAGACGCGAATAGTACTTGAAGATTCGCGCCCATAGACTTCCTTTTATCAATGAATTTCGTCAGTATGATCTGGGAACACGCAAAATCTTCTCCTTCATTTACCAACAAAACCATTGGAAGTGCCATACCAATCCCTATCAGATTGATGGTTGTCTGAACTATTAAGGTCCTCATCGGTCTGATATAGTCCCCGTACCACGATCTTGAAATCGGGTCTTATCAGCATGCATGGTGACCGCCACACGTAGGTCAGATTGTTCAGACCGTTCGGTATGGAATGTAGGATCTTGGAAGGGACATTTGAGATACAGCTTACAGTCCTTCGAATGCCTGCCTCTTTTTATTGCGCATGGTGATCTGGATATGCCTAACTAGACAACAAGTGCTCTTTTAGTTGGTTGAGGGCCAAGCTGTTCGTTGGACCAAGGCGTAGTCTGTCTTATTTACGGACAGTTTAACAGCTAGCCACGGAGTTCCAAGGCAGAAACAAATCTCGTCTTTATGATTATCGTACTGCTTTAGATTTGCTGGCTTGAGTTGGACACTCTGCCTCAACAAGTTATTATATTTTGCAAAGTAGTGTTTCAGTCTTCTTTGGGTGATAGATCCATCACAATAATACTGCAAATCCCGATCTAAGGTTCAAAGATGACTTCACTGAATCACTTCTCACATAATGAAACACTTTCCTTTTCGATGCTCAATGTCTTTCCCTGCTGATCTATCCTTTCTCAGTCAAGGAATACTCAGTTCTTCGCTTACGAAGTAATACTTGAGAATATGCCACCAAGAAATTTCTCATAGTACTTAAGATCTGTAGGCAACGATATTGTCCATGTGCCGGAACGCTACTGCGAGCCAACCTTTGCATATTTGTCAAAGTACATAAAATGTTTCGGGAATCGAAGTCGACGCCGAGATACATCTTTCAAATACTTTTCGGAACTTCCACCAGAACCTCGTCTTAGAATTTGGATGTGGGATATTCTTTAAGCGGTGTGGATCGGCTGTTCAAGGAATTTCGAGAGCAAGTGAAGTTGGTTGGTAGACGTATGGCTGACGAAAGTCCCGAGGATCATGATGCATCAGTTTGGGACATCGGCATGCTAGATAGTCTGGACTTCAGGGTCATCCGAGGCTCGGAATTCCCTGCTGCCATTTTATGATTGCCTCACGAATCGTGTAGTTAGAGATCGCCTAAGTTAGTGGTCACAAATATTTTATCGATGCATGAAATGGAAGGACAATACTTCAGCTTGCAAACCTTGTAACAGTAATCGCGATTCATTCAATCATGCAATAGAACTCCAACCTGACCATCTTACTGTAAAAGCTTTACGTAGTCGAAGAGCGAAGCACTCGCAGACGCCTCGACCAAGAGCTTGGCGCCAGCTCGTTTAAAAAGGGGTTCAAAGTCAGCTATCATCCTGCCTGTCTCAGGATGATGCAGCGTCGAGACAGAAGCATTATTTCTTAGAGAACCGATTCCTTTATAATATCTAGTTCCAGATAGATCCCATCGCTCAATCGTTCTAACGTACCCGAAATTCTCGTTGAGTCAACTTTTTGAATGTACTGTACGTGGCTCTAGAGGACTTTGAATGCTTTTACTTCAGCACATTAAGCTTGAAGATTTGATGACTTCGACGAATTGCATAGCATCGTTGATCATTCATGAAAATTCAAGCAGCTTGACAAGAACGAGAATGATACACATGTTCGACTCGCAATTTTGAGGAGTCGTTCCAGCAGCACATTCGTAATTGTCCTCGCCATCTTTCGTTATCCACGGACACCCACGCTCCTATTTATGCTTTTAACTTTTAACACATACTTCGCCCTATGCAACTTGTGCTAAAACGTTAAACAAATCTCTTCCAAACGCGAACTCTCTGGACAGCAGGAATATTTGCAAGACTCTTAAAATGCCCACCTCAACTTGTGCATCTTCAACAGAGACCGGCTCCGGATCTCGAAAGAATACACAGTTAACAGCTTCACAGAAATATTAATCTACAAGATGGTCTTAGCTCCTTTTCGCTGGCTTGCAGGAAAGACACTTCCGATCCTTCGGAAGGTGCGAATAGATCGCAGAGACGATGCCGAACTCTCAGTGCTAATTCATGCAGAACTAAAAGGCGAGATAGCGACTGCTCAGCGAGATCGAAGGGAGTCATCTTTCAAATGTTTCTCAGAGCTCCCAACAGCGCTTCGTCTCATGATTTGGGAGGCAGCTCTTCCTGCCCTTGCGTTATCGAGTTGAATCCCAACACAGGATCTAAGGACCTCGTCGGTCACACTTCCGACCCCACGACCTTAACGCGATCTATCATGCATGCTTGGCCACTGCTCAACTGCATGGATCACGAGAATGCTGGGCTGCAGCCAGGCCCGAGGGCGATCGATAGATCCACAGCCAAGCAGCTCGTTCATGCATCAGACACAAGGTATGGGCAACTCCGGTGTCTCTATTGGTGTATATACTCATGGGCGGCCTGAGTGCCTGAGATATTTAAACAAAACACGCACACGCACATGCACATAGATGGCCTCTCGCTAATTTCTGGATATCGTCAGGCTCTGCTCTTGCTGCCCAACCGCCCTTTCCTAGCAATTTATCCCCACGCAAAAGAAGACCGTTCATCGCAGGAATTAAGACGCTCCAAAATGTCTACCAAAAGTAGATCCAAGAAGACCATTGGAAAGCGATTGAAGGGAATGTTACGTTTCCATCGGTCTGGTTCAGCGCTGACTGTTGATACGCATAACGCCAACCGGGAAAACGCTAGCATCACATCAGTACCTGGTCCAAGCGAGCCTTTTACGTCAGCTAAACTGTCTCTGCTGTCTCCAGTCTCGAAGCCATCGTTATCCGCTTCCTCGGTGGTGCACATCCCTGATGGCAGTCAGCCTGAGTTGAATCAGCAGACCTCAGCATCGACACCGGCGGGCGTGCAGACGACTACCTCATCCGAGGCAAGTTCATCTGGACACCCAAAAACGTCAGAACCCGCTGTCGAACCAGTTCCACTCTCTCCGAAGTCATCTCCGAGAAAGGATCTATGGCAGGAGGCTCGAGAGATGCTCTCCCCGGAGACGAAGCAGAAGATCGAGAAAATGGGAGTCGGCGAGCCAAAGACGCAATCCATTTCACACCAGATTAACGACCTAGTGAAAATTTCCAAGATAAAGCAGGAAGAGTGCGAGAAAAAGTTCTGGCGATTTCAAGTAGGGGATCATGAAATCATTATACGAGACTATGCAGTGAGGATTGTCGGCTGGCTGCAGAAAATCGGGGACATCGCAATCAATTTTGCACCACCCCAAGCCAGTTTACCCTGGGCCGCTATTAAGGCTGTGATGCAGGTACGTATCCCTGTCCTCGTTCAATATTTCAGGGAAAGTTCCTTGCAACAAGAATACTGAAATAGAAAGTTCAGATTCCGGTAATGGAAGGCGCACAGATGTGTGCGTTGCTCGCGAGCGTCGAGAAGATTGTTCGCATCGTTAATCGTGGCCGAGTGTATGAGCTGGTTTACACACAGGACAACACGCCAGAAGATGCGCTGCAAATCCTCCAGAGTGCTCTAGTGGAGCTGTACAAAGCCTCGTTAGAGCTACTAGCAAATGCAACACACCTATTCTCGAAGAATACTGCCAAGCGGACGATTCATGCTATTCTGAATCCGGATGAAACCTCTGATATTCTTTCAACACTTGCTGAGCGGGAAACCGATCTTGGCTACGATGCTCAGGCATGTGAGAGCAGGAGCAGAGCTGCGGTTGATGTTCGTTTGACGGAACTGCTTCGTGGATTGGATGCTCCATTGACCCGTGTGGACCAAGGTGTTTGTGCGCTTCTGGAACGAGTGAACGAAAAAGAACGACTTGAGATTTTAGAATGGATCTCAGCGATCCCGTACGGCAAGCACCACAATGGGGTGAAGGAGGCTAGAACGCCCGACACGTGCGAGTGGTTATTACGACACGAGAAATTCCGCGAATGGGAGGACACCAGTTCATCTGTTATCTTGTGGCTTCGAGGTACTCGTAAGTACTTCAGTTTTGCTCATTCTGATCTTCACACTCTTGTGCGAGCTATACTGACTGAGTTAGCTGGCACCGGCAAAACCTTCCTCACCTCCAAGGTCATCGACCATGTCCAGAGTGCACTCAAAAGTTCTCCAAACCATGAGGGCTTCGCGTTCTTCTACTGCGATCGGACTGACAAGACCCGTGGGCAGCCACGCTTCGTTCTTCAAAGTTATGTTCGCCAGCTGTCAACTGTTGCAGGAAAACCCGAGGATATGCAAATAAAGCTTCGAAAACTCTGCAAAGAAGCGAGGGAGAATGCGTCGGATCTAAGCTTTGACGAGTGCAAACAACAACTGTTAGAGTCACTAAATCTCTATCCGAAAACTACACTTGTACTTGATGCCTTGGACGAATGCGATCCGGACTCACGTGATCTACTGATAAAGGCGATAAACTTCCTCCTATCTGAGTCTAAGAGGCCTCTCAAGGTCTTTATTTCAAGTCGCCCCGACGAGGACATCCGACTTCAATTTCTCACTAGACCGAATATCGAAATTCAAGCCAAGGACAATGAAGTTGACGTTAAGACATTCGTCAATGAACGAATCGTCAAATCTAAAGGTTTGGAGTCTATATCTCTATCGTTGCGGGAAGATATTGTTAAAACACTCTTACACCGCAGCCAGGGGATGTAAGACACACTCAAGATACACTCAAGACATTAGCCCGAGGCTATTACTAATGCAGAACAGGTTCCAGTGGGTGGATTTGCAGATCAAGCAGATTCTGAAATGCAAAAGTGAAGAAGCTGTCAGGAGTCGGCTTGGAAAACTTCCAAGTGGTCTTAAGCTTGCATACGATGAAATCTACAGCGAAATCAAAGATCTAGAGGAGTACGACAAAGTCCTCGCAGACCGCGCCTTCATGTGGGTGATGTGTGCCTGCAAGCCCCTTAATAGCGACGAGCTTACATCCGCAATTCGTGTGAACTCGAATCGAGATACTGTTCACTTAGGTAGCAAGATTACCGAGTCCTCTTTGCTGTCTCTTTGCAATAATTTACTTGTCATTGACTCTCAGTTGAAGGTCTGGAGGTTCTCGCATCTCTCAGTGATGGAATATTTGGAAGCGAATTGCCCGAGCCTTCGGCGGCCACACAGTTATGCAGCCAAAGTTTGTCTCGGGCTTTTTATCGAGACATACAAACAGCCGAAAAGTGGAAGCATTGATAGCTTAGATGATAAGCACGACCATGGCAGCAAAACATGCAATATTTTTGATCCTAAGTACCCGCTATCGATGTATGTCCGGCGCCACTGGAGAACCCATGTTCAGGCTCAAAAGAAACAAGACTCTGACCCTGTGAACGGCATCCAGGTTCGAAAAGATCAGGACGTTGACCTGTTGGATGGCTTGCTGGAAACCTTTCGCAGGATTTTGGGGCCACTCGGTGCGTTTATCGAGGAGTACCGAGACGAAGAGTACGAAGAATACGTAGCCAGCGTGCTTCGGTTCCGGTATCCGACTTTAGATTATCTGTCTCCCGAACTCTGTCAGTTTCTAATAGACTCCTTCGTGTATAGATACTACAGAATCAAGTATGAACGCCACCGGTCAAGTCGAGAAATGGAACGATCCGAGTCTTGCAGCCCAGCAACTTCATCAGTCAAGCTGCCGGTGACCCTTGCTGGCCCTCCGCGAATTCTTCGGGAGCCCGTCGGTGAGGTTCCGCAGAGGAACGTGGAGACTGTTGAGACCGTCGGGGCCGTGAAGACATATTCTGAACAACTAACCGCGCCTTATACCACTGATATATTCGATTTTCGACAGAAATTCAAGCCAATCTCTATGCCCCTACAATCCGAAGTTCCCAACGTTTCTGTGGCTATCGTTCCTGAGACCTTCGCTAGTTTATATCCAAGGCCAAGGCGAATGCCAGATGGGCAGCTAATCGCTACCTGTCTAATTTGCCTCAGGTCATTCAATGCAGAGACCTTTGAGGGTCCTATGCGGAGGTAAGTTTGAGGACACAACAACTTTGTCTTCACAAGCGCTAAAGCCTGCAGGACACATGTCGAGCAGGACTTACAACCATTTGTCTGCATCTCCAAGAATTGCAGCGAAGATTTTCAATTCTTCGCCACATTCCGCGCATGGAACGATCATATGACGAGAATCCACTCGCCGCTTTGGATCCGATCTCTGTACAATAAAATCAGTTGGAAGTGTCCCCTAGATTCGTGCAGTTCCAAATCCGCGTTATACGAAAGTAAGGACCAACTCACAGAGGAGCACATGTTAAAGGCACACGTCGACATTAACGAAGCTGAACTACGCCGAATCGCCGATAACAGTGGGGTTACCCAGTCATCGCCCGTCGATTTCTGTCCTTATTGCATGTTCACCCCAGAGAAGCAGCCAGAAGATCAGGCATCGGATGTTGAGAGCGGTCGTTCGGGCAAAAAACCGGAATCCAGCAGCATGATGAAAAGAGTTCAATTCGAGTATTCTGGAGAAGAGCAAACCTCCAACTCCCGTCCGGAAGGATTGAGTGACTACGAACGGACTGTGAGGTGCATTGCCGGCCACATGAGGTCGCTAGCGCTTTACTTTGCAAATACTCTGATCGACAGCGAAGACAGCGACATGTACGCGACAAGAGAACAAGGTTCGAACGAGGCAACCCGTGGATCGTCTCTGAATTCTACTGATTCAATGGATTCAAGTATAAGCCTTGGCCCATATCACGATGAGAACCCGCGGTCGGACATTGACGACATGTCCGGAATTCCTCCCACGGAAGCTGATCATTGGGAGCAAATATTTGGGAGGAAACCCGTGCTAACGTATGAGCCCCCGGATGAGTCTCTCCTTTAGCTATTTCAGACTCTCCGGGGCTACAACCTGTAGCCTTAAGCGCCTCAAAGTTGAGAGAAACACGAGGTCATTGCCGCCATAGTTGAGATGCTTACCCGCGAACTGGACTGTGATATCGCGACTAGGCCTAGCCTAAGAAGGGTTTAGCGGTGGGCGTCTAGGAGGAAATAGACGAGGTATTCGTGGACTAGCAACACGGCAGTATGGCACATTCCTTTGTCGAAGATAACGTGTCTGTGTTAAGTAAGTTTGCTTCTGCTGTTGACGTCGCTTTTTGTCTCTGATCCTATTCATGATGCTTTGCTATAGGCTGTTGTCTGGATTGTTCTTACAATGACCTTCCCAGCAGGCGTCAAGATAGATATCGATGAGCAATGGTGAGCAGAGATGGTAATGTGGGCTTTTGGAGTAGACGCTCGACAAGCTGCAATGGAGTATGAGGAAGGATTGGGAGCTTCTATAGAACGCAGAAGAATTTGAGAAGAGAAGCATAAGCAAGGATTAGGCAATTGAGCCGGCATTGAAAGCTCGCCGAATTCGTCTCGCCCTTAGACTGCGAGGAGTCTCGCGCGCTCTAAAAGCCGTCAAGTGAAATTGCATGCAGGATTTTACTACTGTATTTTCGCTATGGCTCACAGGGCTCTCGATGCTGAAGTTTTAGGGTTTCTATCACTAAAACTTAGCACGTACGGGTAGAGCTAGTAAGATTACTAGAGGGTGCGTCGCCGTCATGATCACTCGTGGTACCCAAGTCATACACTTTTAGCAACCCTTTGTTATTCATCGCATTGGCATAGGTTTTGTACATGTTCTCTCTACTATTTAGTAGACAAACCTTTCTCGTATCAAGAGCAAATCGCTCTACCAATCTCTAAGCAAGCTCCAACTATCAAAGATCATGTCTTTCTCCAGATTCTCAGAGCTTCCAGCTGAGATTCGTCTCAAGATCTGGGAGTTTTCACTCCAGAGACGATGAACAAAATCGACACGACCGTCAAACACCCGTCTTTGGGCTTCGATATGAGCATGGTTAGAAACATGGCCATAAATCTCTTGCTGGAGGATATTAGCGAAAGTGAAAACTACATGATAAGGGGTCTTTGGGCTTCGTATTTGTACAACGCAGCCAAAAATTTCGATCTCAGACGGGTGACATTTGTCTCTAGTTATGACGAGAGAATCATTGCAGAGTTCGTAAAGAGGTTATGCAAAGAGGAGCTCGAGGTTCCTGACCACTGGTTGATATCCAAGGAGTTAGAGGTCAAGTACGACTTAACGGTGTTCGATCAGTTGGAGTTCAAAGTTGTTCGTCACACCGAATCTCCATGGCGATACGTGCGCCGATAACTTGAAGCATACAAAGTATGCATGGTTTAGAAGTCATTGTTGTACGTTATGTCGGCTGTCGGAGTATCTTTGGCCCAAGAGGGACACTTACACAGGAACCGAATACTTCTCTTTAGCAATTTCAAGCTCTGATGAGTGACTCTATGACCGTCACCGGAACACCTAACAACATGAGATCAAGTTATTCAAATTTGCTGCAACCAAATGATTACCTCCCTTTGTTGCATCGAATCAACTCAGAATTCTCTGATTGATAATGAGCTTTTTTCATGTGCGATTCACGAATATCCCAACACTTCTCTATATATACTTTCAATCTCCCAAGTCTTGGTCACCGCAAGCAACTTCCGAATCCAAGCTTCTGCAGCCCAGATCAACACCAATAACAATGTTGCTCACTCGTTTCTCGGAACTCCCAGCTGAACTACGCTTGCAGATTTGGGAAGCCACTCTCCCGAGCACAGCAACTCGTCGCCGGAACCCCACTCCCAAAACTTGATGAGATTAGCTTGCAACATACCAGGAAAATAGTTGACTTTGATCGAATTTCAGTGCAAGAAAATCACAACGACATCACGCTAAACGTTATATACCATGCATACAAGACTCTCAAGATGTCGTGAGAAAGGCTGGATATAAGCTATGCTTCGAAAAAGGCTCGGAAGCCGAACCGTACTTTTCAACTTCGAGAATGATATTTTACACTTTCATAACTGCATGTCATGAAATTCTTTAGAATGCGTGACAGCACGATCAGGTGTTGGGACGATGCCGAGCTCCAACAAGTCAAACATCTCGGCATGCTTTGCTTTCCTGCTTTCTCGCTATTGAGGATGAACACCATTACCACATTTAGGCTAACGATGAATTCTAAGTTCGCTCTGATGGCGGGAGTCTTCAAAGATTTCCTGGGGTTACAATCAATGCTACTCTTTTCCAAGGAGGAATTTAGCGAGGAGGCGAGCTTGCACCTACGTCAATTCCATGCCGAGTATCGAAGATGCGCCCCCGTTGCCTTCAAGCAAGTACACTACGGTGCTGGTTTGCTGAACCGTGAAGTTGAAATCAAGATCGTGAATGCAGTAAGAGATCTAGAAGATGCCGTGTGAGAGTGTGAGTCTGTTGAACAGAAAAAGCGAAGAGCCTGTGCCTCAATATAAATATGAAGTCAGGCTTGGGATCATGGAATGGAAGAATCAGATTAGCATGGATCAGAGACCACAACCTGGTATCCCACCACAGATCGTAGTTGCGAACCAACCCCAGTTCGATTTGCGGAAGTACAGGTCGTCTTGCTCCTCAATTATGGTTGAGCAAGACTGGATTCAAGGCTTGCACTAGAAGCTTAAGGGCTTGTACGACAATCAAGGGACATATCACAGCCTGAGACGCGAACGAGAACCCGGACTTTGACAGATGAAGTGTGTTGCTAATTCATTCTATGAGCTATCGCGCATTTTGTCCGTATAATAATATGAAACAAACAAATAAATAGGCAATATTGGGTATCTTTGTGGGGGAAAACATGAAGCGCCGACCGAAAACTTCAACCCCTATCATGTTTCTCGAGCATATGCATTTTGCGAAATCGTGCAAAGCAAAGAAAGTAGACGAAATGAGTTCAGAGAATAACAATACCTCGATGGCCCCATTAAGAAGAGCTGATATCACAATAATCCCTCCAAATCTCTGCGCAATTCTTTGGCAAGTGCCTTTTTGGTAGTCTTCCCAGTCTTCTTGGACTTCTTAGCGGATGTCTCCCTAATCACCTGGAAATGTGTCAGCATCTATTGCCATTGGACTAAAACACGATGTTTGGATAGCGAAATTGAGACGTACATCTGGTCGTTTAGGTCGGGTGAGCTTTTGCTTCAGGAAATTTTCGAAAGCGTTCAGTTCCTCGTCGCTGAGGTCCGCTGGCTCAATCCTCCGAGTCAACGGTAGATCATTCTTTACAGTGACATCATCCAGACCTCTGAGTCGAAGCAGCTCGTCAAATCCATTGACCCGCTGGAATTTGGCGACAGCGGGTTCGTCTCGGTATAGATGTTGTACTTTGACAGTTGGATAATACCGGCGTGGCAAATATATAGACCATTTTGTCAATCGAACGTGGAGTATCTTCAAGTTCTTGCAGTCCTGAAACATTCTGAGCGTTTGCGGATCTTTGATCTTGGAGTTCCACCACTCCCAGGATACTTCACGCAGATTCTCAGTCAGGCGAGGGACAAGAAGCTTAGTCTGCTTGCAGATATCCTTGATTATGATGTTGTTACGCCAAAAGAAGCCCCGAGTTTCGTCGTAGATCTGTCGACACGTGCCTCTCAATTGAAGGCCAGTAAGCATTTCGTAAGAAGGGATGTCGTAATGTCCGAGTCGGACTTTCTTGTCAGAGGAGATTGTCATGTCGTAAATCCGGAACCGTAATTCGATGGGAAGCTTCAGGAACCGAAATATTGTCTGGTCTAGCAGAAATTAAGCATCTCATCTCCACCAAAAGAGAGGGCTTTGGCTTACTAGCACTGCCCAATGCTTGCTCGACTTTGAGTTCTGTGCTCTTCCATCCCTTCTTGATATCTTGCAGAGCTTTCAGTCTTCCGGAATCGCTTGTCTCGTTGCCTCGGATCATGCGGCCAAACTCGATACTACCAAGGACATTTGCCTCAACAGAGTCGAGATTTAGTATCTCGTACCTGCCGTCTTCGAGCTTGCGAACGATGCAGTGACCGTCAGAAAGAGTTGCGGTAGTCTCAAATGTCTGAAAGACTGATGGAAATGCAGCATCTTCGTTGTGTCTCGAACGCTCTGGAGCATCTGCGATGGCTGTTTCTTCAGACCTCTTTTGGGGCTTGGGCTTAGTCTTTCTGGCTTTGCGCTTCGAAGTGGGCATCGTGCTGGTGATCGCGCAACGCTCAACCTCTGGAAGCACGTCAGACTTTCCACAGATACAGAGGTCAACACGCACAATTACGGTTGATACCGTGGGGTGCGACGCGTTGAGAGGTGTGTTGAAGCGGATGAAAACCTGGAATGGATGAAAGATAAGAAGGCTGGAGGTCGTTGTCGTTTGGGAAGTGAGGATGCGGGGCGCGGGGCTAATAAGCGAGGATGGCTAGCACGTCTGCACGTGATGCGCCGAGCTTTGTAGAGATGGTCGCAAAGGCGGCAGCGGATGGGGGATTGATGCGCTAGACTATGCTAGTGTCGATCATCCTCCGCCAATAGCTTGATGGAGGGATCTTTTTCTTAGTTTAATCGAAATTGACGAAATCACACTTTTGACGTTTTTGTGTGGGTCGTGATTTGGTACGGGATAAACGGCTACTCGGTTGCCACAATGCACAATTGATGCCCGAGTTGTGCATAAGTCCCAATCAGATAGCAAACTACCCTACGCGCATAGAATTAAAGACGTTTTCATTGGCCGATTCCAATTTCAGCTTTCAGCTCGCTTTTTGCTGTTCAAGGTGCCACACAGCTCATGATTTTGGACTTGAAAGTAAGCACAATCCGCACCATTTTTTCTTCTTCAAATATTTCTGCCAATTTAACTTCTATACCATATTCGATCTATCTCTGCTCAGCCGCACATTTACAATGCAGCTATCTCATTTCTGTCTCTGTCTCGCTGCCCTGCTCTTTTCCACAACTTCATTCTCCCACATCCTCCCCCATGCTAAGAATCAAATTCATCCTCGCGACACACTACCAGCATCAAAACAATGCGGCTATTCTGGCAATACTGAAATCTATGGCCTCGGAATCCGTCTCGGACTATACCTACAATGGGCCGCAGGCTTCCTCGCAGGATTACTTCGCAAGGACGCCTCGGAATCAGCCGTCGAGATCCAATACAGCCATTTACTATTCGCTATGGCGATTTTTCTCGCAGTTGTGACTCCTGATACCAGTTCTACGGCTCCTTTAGATATTGTCATATTGTTCTTTATGTACTTCGGTGGATTGCTCACTGTTACATTTGGAGTTTACCCTCATGCATTCAACCCTAAAGACGGGGGAGCTGTCGAAAATGCGTCTCGAAAACATCGGCTTGCGATATGGCTTGGGATATTCGTTACATTTGGGACGTCATTGTATGCAACTTGGTTTTGGTGGAAGGGAATTCGTGAGAGGTTTGAGATAGATCCAGCTTGCACTTATCATATGTTTATTATCTGGGTGAAGGTACCAATCTCCGCGCATGGTCGAGGGACGGGGCAGATGTTTATTAGCGCCTTTTCCATAATTTTCAGTGTTCTGTGGTTTATGGCTATCGTCTCCAATTTTTATATTAGTATTGGAAACCGTCCTTCGACTAGAACTGAGGGTGAAATGGGCCAGTTAGGAGATGAAGCGGGAGCAAACACAGAGAAGAGCGTTGATAATAAGACGGAGGAGGTACAGAGTCCAGATGAACCGCATCCAGGTGAACAGGGTCCCAGTAGACCTAGCAAAAGGAGGTCTAACAAAGGGTGGAACAAAGTAAAGTCCGACAACCCTATCCTCATTATCCAAAGACTTTCTATATCATATCTTACTAATCCTCTGATTAGTGATGTAGCCCGCTATGGTGCCCCATTCGCGGGTTTCGCTTGCCTCGTATACACTATCAATGCTATCGAGTTGATGTTGGTCTGGAATGAAATAACGGATACCAACCACATTGACTCAATCGGCCAATTGTTCCCACTGGTAGTGGGGGCTTTTACTTTAGTCGAGCTGCTTCTAAAAAATCTCCCTGATGTAAGTACTTCTATCCTTTTTACTGTACTTGTTTTATAAAGCAAGAAGCGCGCTAACCTAAGCTGGAAGCGTTGGAAAATTAAGCTGGATTGGGCGTTATCTTTGGCTGGAGATATATAAGTGGAATATGGATCAAATTCGAATATAAGAAACGTACGCGGGCATTACAATGCATGTAAGTCTGCGATGTTTTGGTCTTGAGTGCGATGAAGTTTTTATGGGAATTCTTAAGGAGTTTTATCTAGAGCTCAGCCATGCTAGTGCTTATCACATGTTCGTCTATGCTAGTTTTTAATTATTTCCCGCATTTATTAATCGCTACTAGTTGCAAGTTTAAGAGGGTGTCGGACTTAAGACTTTTAATAAGTTTAAGAAGATATAAATGTGATGAGGATTTCTGCTCCTTAGTCAAGTGATGTTAATTAAGGAATATTGGGTCAACAAGCCCATTTCAGGCCAGTACGTTAGCTTCGTGGACTCCTTAAGACCTTCTATTTTACGTACGAGTTGTTTATGCATTCTAGATATCGTTAACTACCGTGATGCGTCATCGCCACAAAAAAAAAAAAAGCTCGTGATAGCAAGTCTCCCAAATCTCATATAGATCGATTTCCAGGATGCCACAATGAGGGCAAGAAACAACTCACTTACGAAAGGGGGAAAGGAACGAAGACACAGCGAAGTTGAATCCGTTGACGTTGGCAAGCTTAATGAATGTTTACCTACTTCTTCTCTTCGAATTTATATCGTTACTGTCTGCTCCGGGTTCGATGTTTGGATAGATGAGCGTGCGTCCCCATGAGGGGTGAAATGCGGTAAGCTAAGTTTCAAACCATGGTGATTGCGTAGGCCCAATTGTGAAGTAGCCTCGATTCACGTGCTGACCTCTTCAGGTGTATAACCCTCATATTCTCGACTCCTCTCTGCCGACACTTTCACCAACTCAATCGGACGGCTAGCGCAATATGTCGTTCAACAAATTCTCAAAGCTGCCGGTAGAACTACGTCTTATTATTTAGTATTATGCCCTCCTAGGACCTCGAATTATCACGATATCCGTCAGACTTGATCCGAAAGGAGACGCTGTAGTACCTTCGGTTAAAAGAGCCGATGAAGTCGCTCTCGACGCCCTTTCCCACAGCTGTAAATAGTCACGAAAAGCCGTCCGAGATCAATATGAAGAACACGTCCTTTCTCAAGGGAGACGGCTACGCTTCTTCGACTGCGCAATTGATAGCCTATATGTTGTCGACTATTGGGGCCTACCTCAGGGCTGGTTAAATGACACGCTCGCTTGCTCTCCGTAGCGCATAGCTACATCCTCTCCCCCCATCTCATTCATTCCATGGGGACACGCGTAAGGGATAAGATGTCTATGCAAGTTTGTCAAATGTTTCCCCAAGCTCAAACAACTCACGCTGGTTCTCAACGACTACGTCTCCTGGACGGAAATCGAAAAGTGGGTGAAGGATTCTCGCGAATATTTTTCAACATCTCAGATTCCTCCCGACAGCGCTTATGACCTAGCTATTTTGGGAAACATCGAGGTCGAGGTGGTAGACAGCGCTGAGCATAGCAAAGCTTGCTTAAGTATATCAAAATAGCTTAAGAAGTTTGTGCAGTTGCTTCGCGAGAATTGAACTATCTAATAACCAGTCGCAAAGTTGCTCTTCCTCAACCTGGTGAGATACTCCGTGGCAGCATCCTGGTGTCTCTTATTGCAAAGGAACTTTCATACGATGATCAATACTCTCACTCTGCAAATTGTGCAGATTTTTTCTTTCCTTTTCGGATTTACTAGCTCTGCTTGGAGTGCCGGCAAATGTGGGTTTTGGTATGGAGAGGAAGTTTGGTTGCGATGCTAATGTTAATTAGTTCCCGCCATCACTAGTCTTTTCAAGGTCACATACGACGTAGCTCCATTCAATAAAATCTCTCCTCGTCGTTTCTCAAGCTTCTGTTCCTACCCTCCAACACCACAACAAAAACTTTGGCTCTACCTTCACCTGGGGCTTCAATGTCGTTTTTGTCGAAAGTAAGGGTTCGATGACGCACTCTTTAAATGATGATCGGCAGGACATGATAAAAGAGGGCATTCGGACTGTAAAATAATGCTTCAATCAATCAAGATTGATCACTCACAGCACCTCCGTTTGACAGTTTTTACAATTTTCAGATCTTCCAACAGAGGTTCGCTTCTTGGTTTGGAAGCGAGCTTTTCCAGGTCCACGAATCGTCGAACTGGTCTCCGAGTGTGGGTATAATATTAGTGCAATAGTCACGTGCAACACTAGGCTGCATTAGGACTAGCCCAACTGCGCTAGAGTTGAGGTTATATTTTTTACAGTCTTGGGCACGGTATTTCCGGTAAAAACCGTGACTATACTGAATAAATAACTTATTCTTTATCCGTTGAATGAATGGTTATTCAATAATTTAACGGTATTTGAATAATTACTTGAATATTCAATCAAATAACTCGTAAAATTGTAAGTCCGGCCCCGCAGCCAATAGAATTGCTCGGTTGCTCTTTAGCTCTAAATAGAATCTCGCACAAACAGCAGTACTATAAAGAATTATCATCATCAATACCACTACTTACAGCCCATTTACAGTCTTTATTCCATCTAAAAACGAATCAAATATGTCCCGACAACCTTCTATCACTTTTTCTGGCTTTCCTAGAAAAGAACTGCACTTTCGAGAGCCTTTCCAGACCTCTTCGAAGCGGAACAGAGTTTCCACTTCTTCTGATCAAAATGCACTTATATTACCATCTTACAACCGCTCTAAGAAGAGAGCCTTTCCTTTTAAACCTACGAACGCGTTCTTTTTCAAAGGTCTACACTCTCTCTACAATCGCTCCGTTTATGAGTCTAATTACTATATGATGATTGTAATATGTTCCCAGTTAGAATATACGACTTACGAGTTTAAACTTATTAATCGTTCTTTGACAAAAACGAATAACTACAAAAGCCACTATTAAAAGTATTATCCAGTAATTTTTTTAAATCAAAAAAAAGTCGATAAACAGTTTAGAATGAAGAGAGTTGGTAAAAAGCTTTATTTTCAGAAACCCGAGTTCGATCAAATCTATAACGAACGATATCGCTTTTTATTACTCGAATAGATCGTTAAAAACAATTTATTTTTTTCTATCGTCGACCAATTAGAAACACGAGCTTTGATCAAATTTTTTTTTTCTACGACGAAGTAGATCTCTTGCAAGCTATTAATGAGCGATTTGAAGGCACGATACGAAGTAAAAGAAAAAGAACAATATAATATCTTTTAAACACATATAGAATCTAGTGGACGCGTTTCTCTTACAACGAATAAGTAGTCTGAAAACAATAAACTGGATTACTCTACTGTAATAAAACATATTATTACGAAAGTAAGAGAGTATATTTCTATTCTTTTAAATATTATTGAATTTGAAAAAGCTTTTTATAATAGAAAATATTTCTACGAGAAACTTTTAGTAATTATAGACCGATTCAATATCACTCACGCTATTATCGTTATTACTCGAGATAACGCTGCTTTTAATAATACAATACTTGAAAAGTTTGAAACTATCGTTGAAAAGAAATACGAAGAAATAAAAAAAGCAAACAAAGCGTTTAACTTTCTACGATTTAATCGCTTTAAAGAAAACGTTCACTACTATGTGCATATTTATAATATTGCGATTCAAGTAAATACGTAGAATCTGTTTCTTTTCAATATCGAATCTATTTCTTGCCATACAATTTGTATAAGAATATAGTAGATCAAACATTGCAATAAGACGCGCTCAATTTCGCTCGATTCGCTTTAATGTTATAAATCATATTAGACATTTAAAGTAAGTAAAAATATACTCTAATACTTTTCAGTTTTTGCAATTGTTAAATCTGAATCTAACGTACGTCGTTCACATTATATTTGGACTATAAAAAGAGCAATAGATTCTACTGATAGCGGCAAACATTCTGTTTTCTTTATTTTTCGTTGTCTCGCCCTTATTTTCAAAGGTAGAAAACTACTACGTCAAAAGCTCAAAAGGATGTGCGAGAGTTTAAACATCTCTTTCAACGAACTCCTTAACGATATGTCTGTTCGTTGGAACTCTATTGATAAGTTGATCAAAGTTTTAATCAAAATAGAAAAGTTTTTACGGGTCGTATTACAATTCCAGGAATGGGACGCGTCTGTTCGTGAGTATTTGACGTCAATTGATGAGAATTAGACTATACTAAAGCAGATCGCGATCTTCTTTAATATTTTTCGACGACCTACGATTTAAGTTTAAATCGAGAAGTATTTAACTCTTTACAATACAATTCCCGATTATCTCTACATGTTACGACAATTGCAAATTTTCTAAGCTTAAAACGATAAACCGTTTTTTCAATCTGCCGCTATCGTTGATTACAAAGTCTTCGAAGAATACTATAAAAAATCTCTCGCAATACGTTATTCTTTCGTTGCTTTAATTTGCGATTTTCGATACAAGTTTAATTACGTTTTCTATATGTACGATAACGAGGGTAGAGTTAACGCGACGCAATATAAAAGAGCGAAAGCACACTTCGAGCACGTTTACAATCAGTACAAACGTAAATCTGTCGCGATCGCTATAGTTGTACGAGAGCGAAAGCAAAAAGTAGAGCGCCAATGTATTGCGCAAAATCAACGAATTTCCTCTTTTATCGAAGAAGGCAACGAAGATTGAAGAAATAATCTATATCACGGTTACGCAAAACACGTCGCTGTTCAACGCGCTGAAAAGCCTTTGATTGTCGCCAATACTGAGCTTGAACAGTAGTTTAAAGAGCCCGTTTTTAATATCAAAATTACCCACGAAAAGATGAAAGATTACTTACTCAATAAAACTTACGAATATCCTATTATTTGTCAAATAGCCCGCGACTTCCTCGCTATCCCTGCAACCTCCGCTCCCTTCGAACGCGCGTTCAGTTACGTTGGCCTTCTAATCTCAAAGCGACGAACAAAAATATCTAGTGAGAACGTGCGATACGTACTGTGTTTGAAAAGCTAAAAGTTCTTAGTCGAAGTCGATAATAAGAAAGAGATTTTCTTTGATAAAAATAAAAATATTATCCCGTTTACAGTCCCTATTCTTATTGTTTCTAGCACTGCTCAAAATGATTTTTTTGTTGTATAATATATCCTCATTTCTCTTTCCAAAAACCGGTATTTCTGAATATTCAATCAAAACCGTCTTTTTTCTTCCCGAAATTTATATTCTCACCGGTTATTTAACCCGGAAAATCCTCACTGAATAATACCGGTAATACCGAAACCGCGCTCAAGACTGATTTTTTAACTCTTGTGCAACTTCTAGGGAACGAATTACTTTATATGCATACTAAAAATTAAAAGTTTTACGTGCGTTTTTTGTTTTTTTTTATTCGAATAAACATTTTTTAGTAAATTAATATTAATTAATAATTGTTTAATTAATTACGAAATAATAAAAATTAATTTAAAAAAAATTAAACTATAAAAGAATATTATATTTACTCTTATAAAAATTAATACACTTTTGTATTATATTATAAAATACGAAAATTTTTTAAAAATTTAAATAATCGATAATAAATCGTTTTAATAATTATTATATGTAAATTTATTTAAATTTATATTTATTATATAAAATAATATTATTTACGAATATTTAATTATAAAAAAGTATTATATTTATTTTTATAATTATTGAATATATATAAAAAACGATAATTTTTTTTATTTAATAATAATTTTTTTATTAAATAATTTATTAATTAAAATAAATATTTTTTGAATATTTTTTAAAAATTCGATAATAAATAATTATTCGAATATTTTACGACGATTTGATATAAATAATTATTCGAATACTTTATAAAAACTCGATTTAATTAATTATTTTATTTTAATTAAAAATTTTTTTTTAAAACGCGTAAAATTATAAATTTTTACAATTTTATAATATTTACAAAAATTTAATTATAAAAAAAATATTATATTTATTTTTATAATCGTCGAATTTATAATTAATAATATTTTAATTCGATAAATTTTTTTTTTTTTTATTACGATAAATTTTTTCTTTTTATAATTACGAATTAATCGATCGATAATACGTGTAAATAATATTATTTTATGATTACGTTTTATAAAACGTCGTTTCGAATTCGTAAAATCTTTAAAATAATTATTTGTAGAGTTTTTTACGTTATTTAAAAATTTCAATAATTTCAAATATTGATTTTATTAATTCTATATAAATAAATAACGATTAAATTTCAAATTACAATTTTAAAATCGATTTTACGATTACGTGTAAAAATATTCATTTATTGAATTATTATATATTATATTTTTTTAATTTAATAAAGAAAATATTATTTGATTTTAACGTGTAATAATAAATATTTTTATAATAATACTCGAATTATTATAATTCGAAACGAAATAAAATATATTATTATTAAAATTAAAAAATATAAAAAAATTTACGATTAATATTTAATTTTATCGAAAAATAATAATAATTATAATTTAAATAATATTTAATAATTGAACAATAATAAATAATTTAAAATACAATACGAAAAAAATTTCAAATATTTTATAAAATATATTATTAATAATAAAAATCGTAAAAAAACGAATTTAAATCGATATTATAAAAAAAATATTAAATTTAAAAAATATTATTAATATTTTTCGAATTTTATAATTTCGAAATAAATTTAATTAAATAAAAAAAAAATTTTTAAAAAAAAAAAAAAAAATATTAAAATTTTTATTTTAAATTTAAAAAATTTAATTAAAAAATTAAAAAATTATTTTTAATTATATAATTATTAAATATTTATTAATAGAAAATTGATTTTTATAAATTTATAAAAAAATTGTAAATAAAAAAAAATATTATAAATAAACAAAAAAAGAAATTAAAAATTAAACGAAATATAAAAAATTGTATTCGTAATAAAATTCAATAAATAAAAAAAAATTTTATTAAAAAAATTAATTAAATTTCGATTTTAAAATACGATATTTTTAATATTTCAAATATTTATTTTTAGATTTCAAAATACGATATTTTAAATACATATTTTTAAAAAGTAATTTATTTAATTTATTTTATTTTAAAAAAAAATATTAAAATTAATAATTAAAAAACGTTTTTATTAATAAAAATAAAAATAATTATATTAATATTAAAATTTTCAATTAAAATAATATTATTATTATTAATTTTAAATTTTTTAATAATTTAATTTATTGAAAATAATTATTAATTTAATAAAATTATATAATATTATTAATAGTAAATTACGAATTTTTTACGATTATTATTAAAAAATCGATTTAATAAAAAAATATTACAATTAAATATTTTTTATTATAATAATATTATAAAAAAAAATTACGATTTTAATATTATAATTAATATAATAAAAATTTATTTTAAAATTAAAAAAATTATTAATTGTATATATTTAAATAAAAAAAATTATTATAATTAATCAAAAAAAATTTTACTTTAAATATTTACAAATTTTTTTCGATTAATTCGAAAAAATTTAATAAAAATTATTATTTAAATATTAAATAAAATATAATTTTAAAAATCAAATTATTAATATTTATAGAAATATTAAAAAATACAATTTAATTTTTTATAATTCTATTTCTATATACGAAAAAATTTACGTATAATTAAAATTTGCAATTAATACGAAAATACGAACTCGAAAATTTAATTCGATATCGATTACGATTACGATAATAATAATAAAAATAATATACGTATTTTTTAATTATATTAACGAAATTCGAACGATTATATATACGAAAAAATTATTAAAAGTAATAAACGTAAACAAAACAAAGAAAAATACAAATAACGAAAAAAAAAAAAAAAATTTATTAAAAAAAAAAATATATATATTTTTTTTTTATATTATATTTTAATATTATTATAATTATTTAATTTATAAAATCAAAAAAAGAGAATTATTTTAATTTCAATATTTATAATTTCTAATAAACTTCAAAAATAGCGCTAGTTTATTAGCGTTATTTTTAAAGTTTAATTATATAATTTTTATATAATTTTTATATTAAAATATTAACGAGTTTTACGTATTAACGAATTACGATAAAAGAAAAAAATAAAAGTATTTAATTAATTGGATTAAACTAGTTGCACTTAGTAGAAAGAAAGAACTGCTAGTGTAAATATAATATTAGTGCAATAGTCACGTGCAGCACTAGGCTGCATTAGGACTAGCCCAACTGCGCTAGAGTTGAGATTATATTCTTTAACTCTTGTGCAAGTTCTAGAGAACGAACCACTTTATACGCATACTAAGAATCAAGAGTCTTACGTGCGTCCTTTGTTTTCCCCTATTCGAATAGACATCCCCTGGTGAACCAACACCGAGAATACCTCTTCATCTCCTCATCACATCCCACAGCTAGCCAACGAAGCCGATCTCCTGGCCCTTGACCGAGCATGTAAGGAGTCGCGTCAAATTCTCCGGGAGAACTACAAGCTATTCTTTCCCTTCCAACATGAACGCCCTACCTTTGTTGACGTCTCACGAGACACCTTGTACTTTGCGGACTATGATGCCTTTGATGAATTCATTTGGCAATCAGAGAATTCAGAACGCAGTTCTCAGGGTTTCCAAGAGCTGTTTAAATCTCTGCAATGTTTCGCCACTAGGAGCCCTCTTTACAAACGGAACGCAAGGAGGAGACGCTACTTATTCGAGCCATAGAATCTTGCCAATTTCTGCGCCTTCATAAAAAATTGCCCAAACTCAAACATCTTACATTTGTCTTGGGCTCGGAACTAAGGCGGGAGGAGACCGAAAGCTTTTTGCCGAGCTTGCATGGACTTGGGAGGAAATGCTTCGACAAGTACGACGAGGAGGTGCTCAATAGGCTTAGAATTGAGACTGCGAATGAATTCTAAAGACCGGGACAACCAGAAATCGGATACCAAGGAGCGTCTGAAGGAAACAAAGTTATATACGTGGTTAGCAAGCAATCGACGATGACACGACCAGTGGGCGTTCTTTTCAGGTGGACCGTGCTTCAGGAGGTGATGGTCATTGTGGGTATGCGTCGATGTGCAATTCGTTGCGAGTAGAACAAAGTCATATATCAAGTGCACTGCACTCCCCAGTTGTAAACTCTCTGGCATGAAAGGCGCTCTTTTCGAAATGGATAAAAGTTTTCTTCCTCAAATGATTCGCGTTTACAAGACTGACCATGAATCACGAGCAACTTTCTTTGTCCATTCGCGGCAGAAGCCAGGGGCATCCTCTATCAACTATATTTTCCTACCATCCGAGACTACAGTTCGACAAGTCAGCTTCCAAATGCACACGCTTTATGAGGACAATGTCTTTGACTAGTTTTTCTACACTTTCCACCCAGTTTCGACTGCAGATATGGTACTCTGTGTTCTCTAGTAATCGAATTATTATAGTGTTTAGTAATTATAACAAAGATAATTTTTTGCTCGCCCAGAAAAATATAATTACAATTTTATATAATAAAAATTTAAAGTTTAATTTTATATTTTTAATTAATTAATTACAAAGTATATTATATTAAAAAATTATTATATATCGAAATTAAAATTTTTAAGTTTATTATTTGTTGTTTTATTTTTTATTTATATATATAATTTAATTATATTTGGTATTTAAATTAAAATAATTAAATAATAATAAAAAATATATAAATTTTAATATAACGACGAAATTAATAAAATAATAATCTCGATATTATAATAATATTAATAAAATAATAAAAACGAAAAATTGTATTTTAATATATAATATTTTTTTTAAATATTTTTTTTTAAATATAATTTTTTTATTTAAAAAATATATAAAAATAATATTTCGTTTTATTAATAAATAAAAATTTGTAATTCAAATATAAATAATATAAAACTTTATTAAATTAAATAATAAATTTAAAATATTTAATTATTTTTTTTTAAGTTTTTTAATAAAATAAATAATTAAATAATTAATAATAAAAAAAAACTATTAAATAATTTAAATAATTTATTAATTAATTCGAATAAAAATAAAAATATATTATTATTTTATTTAAATTTTTTAAATATTATAATAATTTTTTTATATAATTTTTTTTATAATAAAAAATTTAATTTAATTAAAAAATATTATTACGAATTATATAATTCGTAATATATAATTAAATTAATATTTAAAATATTAATATATAATTTTTTTTTATAATATTAAAATTATTTAATTTTTTAAAAAAAAAATTATATTAAATTATTATTTATTCGATTTAAAAATTAATATTAAATTACGTATTATTTATATAATACGAATTATTTTAATAATAAACGATTTAAATAAAATTTAATTAATTTTTTTTAAATTTTTTTTTTAAATAATAATAATTATATAATAAATATATTTTATAATTTTACGATTTTATATTATATAAATTAAATTTTAATATTAAAAACGAAAAAATAAATTTATATAATTTAAAATTTTATCGTTTTTTATATTTCGATTTTTTAATATAATAAACAAATTTATATTAGCGTTTATTATAAAATTAATATTATATAAAAAAGAAATATAATTTTAAATATTATAAATATTTGAATAAAATTCGATTAATAAATTTAATTTAAAAAATATTAAAAAATATAAATCAAATATAAAAAAATTTTTTTTTATACGAGTTTATTTATAATAAAATCGTTAATATTAATATTAATAATAATAAAAAACGTAAAAAAAATTTTATAAACGTTTTAATAAATAATTATAATTATTATCGTAATATTAATAATTAAATTAATATTTATAATTTTAATTCGAATTATTAAAAATATAATATTTATAAAAAACTCGTTAAATATAAATTTTAATAATATACGATAATAAATTTACGATATTATTTTGAAAAATATTTAAAAAATCGTTAAAATTTTAATAAAATTTAATTAAAATAATCGAAAAAATATTAATATAAATTTAATTATTAAATAAAATTATATTAATAAATTTTAATTTAATCGAAAATTTAATAATAATCGAATTAATATATTATTTTTTATTTAATTAATTTATTAAATTATAATTAATTTAAATTTAAATTTAAATTTTTTAATTAAATTAATTAAATAATAATTTATTTTTTTAAACGTTTTAAACTTTTTAAACGAGTTTTAAACGATTAAATATTTTAAAACTTATAAATATATAATACGTAATAAATTTAAAATTAAATTATTTAAAAGTTTTAATTAATTTTATTATATACGTATTAAAATATATTATTATAAAATTTAAATATAAATTTTTTAAATTTTTTTATTAAAATATATTAATGCAATTTTAAATTTAAAATTTTAATATATTTTTTATTTTATAAAATTTTTATTTATTAATTTCAAAATATTTTAAATTGTATTATTTTTAAAAATTTAAATTAAATAAAACAAATAATATATAATATATTTTATTTATATAAAAAAAATAATAAATTTAATTAATTGTAATTAAAAATCGAAAATATATATTTATAATTAAAAGTTTTAATATTTTAATTAATTTAAACGTTTTTAAACGTTTTAAATTTTTTAAATTTTTTAAACGATTTTTAAATTGAAATTAAATTTATTATTATTAAATTAAATTATTAAAATTATAAAAAATTATTATAAATAAACGTTATTAATTTACGAAAAAAAAATAATTAAAATCAATTTAATTTAAAATAAATTAAAATTTATTTTTTAAATTTTTTAATATTTTATATTAAAAATTAATTATATAATTTACGTTATTAAAATTATATATAAAGAAATTACGTAATAAATAAAAATATTAAAATTAAAAAAAATTTAAATATAAATTTAAAATAATTTTAATTAATATATTAAATTTTTATAAATAATTAAAATTAATTAATTTTAAAATTATTTATTTATTTAAAAATAATATTTAATTAATTTATTTTATTTATAAATTATTTAAATTTTATTTTTTAATAAATTAAATTATATATAAAAAACTACGCGTTATAAATAAAGTTTTTAATAAAACGAATTAAAAATACGATTTTTATAATTGTTTTAAATTATTTCGAAATTTGTATAAAATCGTTAAATAATAAAAAATAACGAAAACGAGTATTAATGAAATTCATTTATTATTTATTAAAAACTTTTTTTAAAAAAATTATTATTATTATTTTATTAATTAATATAATAATATTTTATATATTTTATATATTTTTAAATAAATTTTTTATTTTTTAAATTTATATAAAATATTAAAATAATATTAAATTAAATAATTTTTAATTTTATTTCGAATTTTATTTCAAATTTATTTATATTTTAAAATTTTAAAATTAATAATATTTTTTTAAAGATTCTCTAGTCTAGCAAATTAATTTATTTTTATCGAAATCTAGTTAATAATTATATACCCTGTACTTTGGGTTTGAAACCCCGGTCTTTGGATTTGGTACTTTTATAAGGGGCATCCAAGAATATCTCTGCAAATGCTCGCTCGAACCAACTATGTCACTAGCACAAGAGTGGCTTGTAAAGTGTACTAATAGTCATCTACAGTGCCAGGTGTTTGATAGCGTTAAAATGCCTATACGTGTAGTCAACGTTGGAGCCTGCGACGGACGAATATTTCTGCTCGAGGCTAAGACAGCCATGGCAGGTATCCCACGCTGAGTCACTGCTAGGGGAGATGAAAGCCATTTATTACAATGGTTGATACACTGGAGATGAGAAAATGGAGAATGCATTTAGAGGGGATGTCGAAGACCTTTCAGCCTGTAATAATTATCGTACGACGGTTCGGTATCCCCTACATCTGAATGAACTCCTTGTGTATAACTCAAAACCCCCCGGAAGATTTGCTTGAATAAGTTTTTAACTCCATTTAGAGGGCTACAATACCGACACCACCCCTTCTCTGCTCGTTTATAGAGCCACTCTCTTTAATGCCACCAGCAATGGGCGCTGTACGGTAATTAAATAGATAATAATGCAGAAACGAATCTCCAATACCAAATTTAAGCCTCTCAAGAAATAGCGGGTTGTCGAGAACAGTCACAGCATTGAAAACATCAAAATCCGCCTAGAATGGATCCTTGTCAGTCTCAATCTCGTAAATAGACAAGATTGATCTAGACCTACCATCTTCGCTAAAATGAGTGCATCATTCATGAGCATCAATAATCTTTCCCGTAAACCTTGCTCTTTCTCATTAAGAGCACACCTGGAAGCATAATAATGGAGATAGGCAGCGCGAATATTATCGTGCTTAGGGTTTTGCAGAATTGACGAATCTATCAAGTAGAAAGAGAAGAAGTCGGTGATATTGTGCGTCTCAGGTTCTTCAACGACATAAGTCCACACAACTTGCTCGACACCTGGCCCCTCCTTAGGTATGAGCCAGTGCTCGACTTCTTCTCTGGTGAAGACCATTGTGAGATCGAAATGATTCAAGTACTGGCCAAGAAGGTCGTGAACAAGATCCACGTCCGTTACTTTCATAGGGCGGAGATTAGGTGTAGCTGTTTCGCTGGGCAGAGAGTATTCCTGAATCAACGTGGCCACCCTTTCACGACCGACATTTGTCGTGAACCCGATATCATGGAGCTTCAGCCAGTTTAATTCCCGATGGTAGTACTGACAGGTACTGACTGGCTTCGGCAGGACATTGCCAGCGGTGTAGACAGCCTGGTAGAACCCGTCTAGGTAGCATCGCCGCGTGATCTCCTTGATCAGAACTGGTGCAAGCCGCCTCGATCGTAGCGTTCTATGAATACAGAGAAAGTTGATCTCCGCGACTTTGAGCGTCTGCTTTCGAACTCGAATTTCTGCGGGTATCCCGCCGATGAAAGCAACTAGTTCTCTGGTCAAGGATACCCGGACGCCGACATGCCACGGTTTTCTCCACCCAGGAGGTTTCAGCGCCCTGTTCATGCACTTAGCAGCCTTCTAATCTTCTTTGACTAACACCACCTACCATTTCAAGAAGCTGGGTGAATACTTGAACCTGAACATTGACTCGTCGTCCTCCACGTAGTGATTTGCCAGCAGATCATAGAGCTCGTTCGATTCATCATTGTTTTCCAGATCTACAGTAGCCCACTCGCATCCGTTGATCAATCGATCCGGCAGGGCTGGCACCTGGTCGTGGTCGATCACCTCGATAGGTCCTTCATCACTTTTAAATAGATCATCGAACATAGGCACAGGTTGCGTCTTCCAGAACTTATAGGAAGCCATATTCGGTTTTTTTTTTTTCTCGACGCCGATAGAGGCCGCTTGGGGGGTCCAACCAATCAAAGCCACCGTTGCTAATCCAGAAGTCTAAGTGTAGAAATATAAGTAGTTTAGACTTCTTATGTGACGTTCATTTAGGATTGAGTGTCAGTCTTTGAGCCATCGGCTGTGGTAATGCTACGTTGATGGAGTGTAGCCTGCCATCTAGATATATAAAAATAGCCCACGATGGACAAGGCTGCTGTATACTGCCAGTATGGTGTGGCATGTCTTTTTGCTTTTTCCTCTCGGAGATGTCCGTTCAATACGACGTTCATATTGATAGCATGCCTTGGAGTCCACACTATTGGTCCACGAATGAGCTGCGGGCGCAAGTGGCGGCCAATATTTGGAGCACGTTTTGCGATTTGATCAGACGACCCAAGTATTGCTCCCGTCATATTGATCTTGTGATGAGTTTATTGGCGCAAAATACGGGAGAAGAGAGGAGGGCAGAGTTTTGCTTGCATTAGAGGGGAAGTAGCAGGCTTCTATTAATATGAAGATGAAATGAGGCTGCCAATGAACACTTGCTTGCCGTGCCATGCAATGCCATATTACATTAGCCGGAGATCCGGACGCGAAAAGGTAGTTGCATCTCGCCCTTCATCTCGAATTTTCCGTTCCCGTTTCCGACGGCCGTATTCCCTGGGACTTGCCACCAAACGCTCTACGAATATTCCTAACAAGTGAAATGCAGACTCCACACGCTGACATACGAGTAAGGACTGTTATTGGCAAAGAGGGATTTTCAACCATCACTGACCCCGCTGGAGCAATTGTGGAGTGAGCGTCCCTAAACGATATGTATAATTGCAACTGGACTGAAGCTAGATCAGCATAGTATTTGTACATGGTCTGCAGGGCCATGCAGAGAAGACATGGACTTACCAATCACCGCTGAAGACTAAGAAGAAAGGCTTCTGGCCATGGCAAAAGGAACGATCGAAAACAGAAGAACAACCCAGTGGAGTGTTTTGGCCCTTCGACCTACTTGCAAAGCGGCCCGAACTTGCACAAGCTCGAATTTTGGTCTGGGGTTACGATTCCCACGTTACCAAGTTCTTCAGCGCAAACAATCAACAGAACATCTCGAGGCACGGAAACGATTTGATGGTGGCACTTGAGCAGGAAAGAAATCAAGATGTCTGTCTTCTTTTATCGATACATTACTACTAAACTGACAAGACTACAGCCATCGAGGCCTCTCATATTCGTTGCACACAGCTTAGGAGGAATCCTCGTCAAGGTGGTGCGCGCCAGAGTCTAGCCCCGATTTAAATAAGATCACTGATTTCATACTGCGTGATTCTTACTAACTACCCTCATTCACATAGGTTCTCGACAACTCGCAACGTACGAAGCAGTCGAAATTTCTGCGAGTCTACGAATCTACTAAATCAATTGTCTTCCTTGGAACGCCTCATAATGGGAGTGGAGCAGCAAATTGGGGGTCACTCGCGGGCAACTTAGCCCAGTTTGCTCTCCAAGGCACCAATAAAAAGATCTTGAAGGCATTGGCACCGAACAGTGAGCTGCTGGAACGTCTCAGGGATGTATTTCTTCAAATTCTAGAAGACGGTAATATCAGCATACATTCATTCTACGAAGCCAAAGGGATGACTGGCATATATGGACTGCAGGGTAGGGTAGGTTGTCATGCTACCAGCAAATACTCCAAGTCCAAGTATCTGATAACTACCAGGTCGTCCCTTTCGAATCAGCGCGGGTTGGTCACGTAAGGCACGAGGTGTCGATGAGCATCAATGGTAACCATTCAGAAATCTGCAAGTTCCCATCGGCAGATGATCCCGGATACAAGGCTGTTTCTCATGCTATCATAGAGTATGTCAAGAAAGCAACGAGAGAAGGTATGTAGTATCCAATGAATGAACTATTTATTTCGGTACTATTAGTACAACTTAAAACTTTGTATTCGTCCTTCGGATTATGCGCTCGAGGGGTTTCCGGATTTGCCATACCAAATTACTGACACAACAAGCTTCTTCGGGCGAGACAAGACTTAGTAATCGTCTGGATTCCAAGGGCAGCAACCGCAACGTAATCTCCAGGCAGCAAAGTCCGATAGATGACACAAAAGATAGAGGTGCCAAAGGCTACGGCAAAGAGGGTGAGTAATGTCAACTTGAGTCAAAAGAAGGCAGCCGTTTATTTAACAAATCAATAGAAAGGCACCAGGGCAATGCCTTGTTGCAATACATCTCAGCTCTCAATCTACCTGAATTTTCATGTTCGGAGTTGCAAAAGCTTCCAGAAGGTTCAACGAACCAGGCCGCTGAACACCTAGATTGGTTATTTGAGAACCCCGATTTCATAGACTGGTACTCCAGCTCTTCGACGGGGATACTATGGTTACGAGGAGAATCAAGGGCGGAGAATACTGAGGCCTTCTGCTGTCTCTTGAAGAAACTGATTGATCGCGGGGACAAAGCGTCCTATTTCTTCTGGTCGCCATCGCTCGGCTTCGATCAAAAAACAAATCCAGAGGATCAGGCTTTACAAATTGTTCGATTATTGATACGTCAGCTCTTGATTGACAGCGACAGGAGAATCCAGAACGCTATGGAGCAGTATCCCATCTCAGAACTGACCAAGGCCCCAACCTACTTCTCCACATCGCACTCGACCCTTAGGAATTTATTTGAAGTGTTGTTCTATTCTCTGGTTGCGATATCTGGTTCTCACATATATCTACTAATCGATGGAGTGGACGCGCTCGGGCCTGAGACGTATCGCTTCCTCGACAGCTTCCGCGCAATGACCGCCAAATTGATAGCTATGAAGTCCGAACCTCTTGTTGTGAAACTGTTTTTCGCTACACGACCCCTAGATGTATCTCAGTCATTGAACGATCTCGACCACTTTCTGGACGGAATACCGAGTATAGAAAAGGACAAAGAGTTGAAAAGTGCGTGCCTTCTCCTAGGAAGCAAGACTGGGTGACAGCTAATTCACATGTAAGACTGTCTGCAGACTCTTCATACCGCCGACTTCGACGCTCGACCGAAAACCATACATGTTGCAGAGAATTTCACATGCCAATGGCTTTGGACGGATGACGCCTATTCGGAGTGGCAGTCGGCCGAGTCGTCAAGCTTGCTTCTCATTCGAGGTAAGCCTGGAAGTGGAAAGTCGACTTTGGCAAAGCACGTCCTCAAGATTCTGGAATCAACCAGAGGGGATACCGAAGACTACCCGAAAACTTTGGTCGCGCATTTCTTCTACTCTTTTCGCGGGGGTAAAATAGAGACTAGCCATAAAGTGATGCTCCAGTCGATACTTTGTCAAATACTGGACCAGGAACACAGTTTGTATCCACTCTTTCGCGATCACTACCGAGCTCAACGACGATCCAGTGGACCAAATTTCCAATGGGAAATGCCCGCCCTCACAGAAATTCTCAAGTCTTTGGCTAACATCAAGATGGACCTGAGACTTTATATTATTTTAGATGCAATGGACGAGTCGGATGGTATGGAGCGGCATGATATACTTGATGCCATGATGACTCTGTGCTCATCCAGGTCAAAATGCGTCGTCAAAGGACTAGTGACGACTCGGCCGTTGCCAAGGAAAGATTTTGAGCCACGAATTGACGATTTCCCTTCCTTGATCCTGGAAGACAAGAATAGAAATGACATCGGAGAAATCGTGGACCGGGAGATAAAGCGTATCACGACCAACGTCACCAGTGAAGATCACGAGATTGAAACCACGATCTTCGATGGCATCAAAAAGCACATCAAAGTCCACGCTGATGGCGTTTTTCTTTGGGTTACAATGGTTCTAAAAGAAGTCGAAAATCTCGCAAATGAGGGATTCAGCAAAACGGACCTGGATCAGTTGTACACAATTCTACCCCCAGAGCTTGAGGATCTATATAAGCGGATAGTCGAGCGTCTAGCTAGGAATTCATCAGAGGATCGCATCAAGCTGGGAAGAAAATTACTTGCATTAGCAGCATTCTCCCTCAGGCGCCTTACGATCGACGAGTTACGAGATGCCATTGTCGTCCCATCGATTCTGGATGTTGAGCACTTGGACACAAACCAAGCCTATTTGAATGGGAGAATCAAGCTCCTAGAGAGACGCATACCGTTGGCCTGCGGCGACCTTCTCGAAATCAAGAAACCTTTTGTTCAAATGGTGCATGAAAGTGTCAGGAAATTCTTATTAAGCGAGCAGAAAATCGCAAAACCGTTCGATACAGATGAACAGAGAGGTGTGGACGAGATTGCGTCCGTATGTATTCGATACATGAGGCTTTCACTATCACACCAAGTCCTAGAAAGAGCAAGCGTGTGCACTGAAAGGACGGAGCTATGGACGCCGCGCGACTATGAAGCATTCGTGCAGCTCCTAGACGATCGGCCATTACTTGATTATGCGATTTCTTCGTTGCAACGGCACTTAGAAGTAGCAAAGTCAGAAAGAATTTCTGCAGAGTGGTTCTCATTCTTAGAGCAAGCAAAGGCGGTTGATTCTGCCCGGTACTTTCTCTGGGAGACTTTGATGCCGTTGACTAAAGGTTCAGTCTCAGACTTGCAAAAGGCAGCGGCAAACCAATTTCGTGCCAAACTACTGATCTTTGCTGCCATGGGGAACTACCGAAGAGCGATCAAGTCGTTAATCACCGCCGGTACCGCCGTGGATTGTATCGACGAGGAGACGGGTGTCTTTCCACTTCTTGTTGCGGTGTCGGGGGGGCATGAGGAAGTGGTGGAGCTGTTGCTTGATCTAAATGCCAACGGCAATGCCAAGGATCGATATGGAGAGACAGCACTGCACAAAGTTGCTGCTAGTGGGCAAGAATCAATAGCAAAGATGCTTTTGAGGAAGGGTGTCTATGTAGATGCCGAGAGTCTTCTAAATGAGCGGCCATTGCATCTAGCGTCCGTTCACGGTAACCATGAGTTGGTCACTCTGTTGATTGAAAACAACGCCGATGTCGATGCAATGGACCGATATGGTGGAAGACCATTGCACAGAGCAGCCGCAAACGGACATCATAAGATCGCCGAGCTATTAATCAACGAGGACGCTTATATCAATGCAGATGCTCAGTATGGAGGTACACCACTACACCGAGCAGTCGAGAATGGAGACGAGGCTATGGTAAGTTTGCTACTTGATAGGGGAGCCAGTGTGCTCTGGTCTGGTCACTATGGAGGGACTGCATTACACTGCGCATCGGCTGGCGGCCTAGTAGGAATAGTATCACTGTTACTAGACCATGGAGCAAACGTTGATTTGAGGGATCGATATGGATGGAGGCCTTTGGACTGGGCTACAGTTAATGGATATAAGGCAGTTGTTCAGCTGCTTCAGGGCAACAGGAGGAGCAGTGATGGTAAAGTGAGTAAAGACGAAAGTGATTGCAACAGAAAGGGAAAAGACTATAAAGAGCCTTTGTACGGGATAAGTAATATACTTACTTTAGATAGCATTTCATAATCGAGCGAAAGCATTTTTCTTTTATAAAACTTAATTAAATTTAATTATTTTTATAAAATCGATTTATAAGTTTTAATTGTTTTTTATAATATATAAAATTAATTAATTTAAATAAAATTTATATACGAAAAAATATTATTAATACGTATTTATTATATATATATATATATATTTTCGATAAAAAATATAAAACGAAAATTAAAATAATAATATATTTTAATATATATAATTATTATATAATACGCGTTATTAATAATTTATTAATAACGTATATTATATAATAATTATATATTTAAACCTTTAATATTTAATTAATAATTATATTAAATAAATTAGGAAAATAATCCAATTTATTTTTCCGTGAAATTACAACGTTTAATAAACGGAAGCGAGTATATATTCCTCGGTCTGTCGTCTTCCACCCTCAATAAAACTACTATCCGCGTCAACTTCTGCACTCAGAACGCCTCATAAGCAACCGCTTACAACGAAGATGTCTTTCCCTCCTTTTCCAGAACTACCAACCGAACTTCGCCTCCAAATCTGGGAGCAATCTCTTCCTGGACCACGAATCCTTCGCATATCCAGCGCTCCAAACTACCCCTCTCCAGGACGAGCTCTCGACGTCGCATTCGAACACTTCACAGCTTCATTCCCCCCTGGCATGATGTCACTTCAACTCACACTACACTCCGACGAAGTCACCCTCAAGGCTCTCTATCGCACCTGCAGAGAGTCCCGAGATGTCGTCGAGCAGCAGTATCGATTTCTGTTCGAGAATCGAATAGGTCGATACGTCTGTATCAATCCTTCCATCGATACGCTCTTCTTTTCAGATACGGACGCTGCAGACAAATTTTTCGGACAAAGTCACGGAGAAAGGACCCCAGGAGCAGACATGATCCGCCATCTCGCACTCGTATGTCCGTCCTCCAGCAGGGCGAAAACTGAGTCCGAATTTTATACAGAGCACAAAAGATGGGTTTTGGCTACTGCGCGAGCTGTTCAAAACTTCAAGGCAGTTAAGAAGCTTATTTTGGTTTCGCTATTCCGTGGCTTACTGGTCCCCGTGTCTCCAAACAGTGATGAGATAATGTTTAGCTCGTTGAGAAGCTTTCTCAAGGAAAATTTGGGAGGAACTTATGGACCTGATGAGATTGAGAAGTTAGGCAAAAATATTGAGATTGCTGGTAAAGGGAATCATGGCTTGTATTATCTGAATGGACAATAACGTTCGTATGTACTATTATGTAGGCTGTAGATCTGTATTTCGAAGGCAAAGTCGAACAAAGAATCAAGTTTCAATGTATTCAATGATCAGTGGGATCTGGAACAATGAAAGGAGATACATCGGGTTGACTCTTGAGATGCTGAGCTTTGACTCTCGATCGAAAATTCACTTCATTCGTGTCCAGGAGTTGCGACTGGATTTTGGCCTTACGAGTATAAAGTCTGTTGTTCTCAGACCAAACGTTCAAGCGCTGTCCTCTCCAATCGTACGCCTCATCAGATCAGCTCAAAAGGTAACGAAGAAACCTCCACTAGTACAAAATGACTTTCTCAAAGCTGCGACCGAAAGGCGAAACTCTTGAGATACTAAAACTTCGACTTATTCCACACTTTTCCCAAGTTGCCATCAGAGATTCGCCTCAAGATTTGGTTTCATGCGCTACCTGGACCTCGTGTGATTCGTATTTCTACGCCGCTACGGAGTACCCCACATCAGGGAGCGCCTTCGATAAAAGCTCAAAACAATTCACGCCTATCTTAGGGCCAAGACATCGATCAGGCGGCTTCCACGGATCTCTCAGTACTCGTTCTGATGAAGTCACGCTTCGAACACTGCTGCACGCCTGCCAAGAATCTCGAACAGAAGCAGAGGTACATTATCAACAACTCTTCGCAGATGGTATGAGACATTCTGTCTTCTTAGACCCTACGATCGACTCGCTGTATTTCGCGGATGTCGATGCAGTGGGCTCGTTCTTCACAGAGGTTTATCACCACACAACACTTGTCGAGTGTCTGAAACATGTAGAACAAGTACAATTGTTATGTCCGGCATGTTACCACCAGAGGAAAAACAAAGAGGCATTGGCAGCAGGATATAGATACTGGCTAAACTCAATCTGTCAAATACTTGAACAATTTGGAAACATCAAATCGCTCACGCTCGTCAGCATGCTTCGCACCGCAAAGTACACGAAGGCTGAGCAGAACGTTGAGATAATGCTGAACGTCCCGGGAGAACATCTGAAGGAGAAGTTGAAACAATATGATTTCGATGAAATGGAAGAGTCGCAAAGAAACATCAGGGCCGCGTATGACTGGGAATGCTTGCAGTCAAATTAGCTCAGTCAAAATACCTGGGTGTGGCGGGGCAGATGAAGCATGGTAGCGGAAAACTACTTCCTTCGTTCCCAATTAGGGTTCATTGATTACTGGTTACTTCGAAGAATTTAAGATCTTACACCCCATGCTAGAGCTACTTAACCCTACTTTGTCGTATGGGGAACGTATGGATGTCGGCAGTTCGGACTTTTGCCGTGCGAATGGCCTCACGTAAATTCATCCAACTAAGGATAAGCTGACATGCATGGCTTCAATACGCGTATCCGAAGTTGCATAAAATAACCTCCCCCTCCAATCTCGACTGACAACAATCATACACACCGTTCCTTAGATACGTTAACAGATACAATGTCCGCTGCCATGTTCGCTACAGCTGCCCCGACCACAACCAAGATCGCAGAAGATCCCACTCATTCTTCTGATGGCCGCCAACTCGCTCGGATGCAGTACATCGAACCAGAAACCAGTGTCGATCCCTGGGACTGCCATTATTTCGCCATCCCCAAAGCTAGAGGAGTGATTCACGCAATCCAACCCCTCATTGACCTCCGTCCTGAGATCTTCACCCCATCAAACCCATACAGCCTCGCCACCCACGCCTTCACAGCTGTCAAGCACCAGTCCAAACTCGATATTGCTGTGGGGGAAGGATACGATCGAGAAAAAGCCTTCGGTGTCCTCATCCCCGAAATCCAAGAGATATTGAAGTCAGTCACTGGCGCAAAAACAGTCCATGTCCTGGGACTCGGTATGCGATTGAAAGAAGCAGACCCAGACACCATCCCACTTGGAGAGCGAGATCCTAATGCTGCTCCTGAGCGATGCGGCTTTGACTTAAATGTGAAAGACATGGACATGACGAAGCCGTACATGGCAGGCTACACCGGCAAAGACCAAGTCGGTCCCGCGCGCTCAATTCATATCGATTATTCTCCCGACGGAGCTCGACAAATCCTCTGTAACGTCCGTGGTGATGTGGTTGAAAGCGCCAAGGACATCATTGAAGCTGAAGACACAGCTGTTGCTGCCGGGAAAGACATTGCTCAATATGAGGGGGGACGGTATGGAATGTTTTCAGTTTGGAGACCATTGAGAAAGGTGACTCGAGATCCAGTCGCGATCTGTGATCCGAATAGCATCGACTTCCATAGGGATCTGGCAGAGCATATCAATAAACAGCCAAGTGATAAAGGTGATTACCTTGCGGGTTTGTCGATGTTGAGGGGTGATCGTGCGGACACGCAGAAATGGTACTGGATCAGCGAACAGGATGTTGATGAGGTTCTGATTCTGCAGTTTTATGACAGCTATGCCATTAGGGAGGGAAGACCCTGGGGTGCGCCTCACGGCGGAGTGACATTGGTTGGGAAAGAGGAAGGGGAGCTGAGGAACAGTGTCGAAGCTCGTTGTGTTGCTGTCTGGTGATGAGCTGAAATTTAAATCCCTTAAGAACCAATTTATCTGCAGCTCAAACTGCTTATACAATTTTCATCAAACTTCACACCTGGCAAACTAGAATAGCAGACTGTTGCTTTACGTGATCAAGAGCTGAAACAGCAGGCATTCCTGCAGCGCCTTGCAAATTACCCACGCCTCGCTAAAATACAGCGATCGAGACCTGAACAGGAGCCCCTACACAGGCACCCCGACTTGCCTACGCAGGCACGGGTGCTTTTATAGGCCCGAGACGTTTTAACCGAAGCGCTTTAATTAGCTCCTTACATAGGCACCCCCAATAAGCGATATTTCGATTTGTTTTACACGGGCACTCCAATAACCGAGACTTAAACGTAAGCCGAGTTAATTTTATTAACGTTTTCTAAATAAGAAATTATAAAATTAAATTTTATTTAAATTTTAATATTTATATAAATATAAATTATATTATATTATATTTCGAGCGTATATATAATTATAATTAATAAATTTTATCGAGATATATACACGTGCTTATTACGTGTTTTAATTAAGAAGAAATTAATATAGAAATTGAAAGTATATTAATATTCTCAATTTCAGATTTAATTTTTTAAACAATTAATAATTTTTATATTCAATACGTAAAAATTATAACAATTGAATATAATATATTAATATATTCGAATATTTTAATATTATTAATACTAATTAGTATTTAATTTTATTAATTAAATATAAAATAATAAAATTTAAATTAAAAAAAACTTTTGTGTAAAAAAGTATATATTTTTTTGAAATTTAAAAATGTGTATTTAATTTTTTTTCGATATTTGAAAATTTTTACGAAAAAGTATTAAAAAAATTTTACGTAAAGAAATACAATTTTTTCGATATTTAAAAATTTTATATTTTATATTTTTTTTTGATATTTGAGAGATTTTGCGTATAATACTAAAAATTTGAAAAAACAATTATTGAAATTTTAATTGTACTTTTTTTGATTTATATTTATTACGCACGATAAAAAAATTAATTATAAAAATTTTATTTTTTTTGAATCGACGATTAAAACGACAAAAAACGTTATATATTATATCTTTTTTAAAAAATAACGAATTTCTACGTTATTTAAAGCGTATTTAAATTACGATTAATTTGAATTTTTATTTATATTTTATATACAAATAAATAAATTTATTGAATATAAATCGATATTTTAAAATAACGAAAATTGATATTTAAAATAAAAATAAAAATTTTTCAAAAAATAATTTATTTTTTTCGAATATTTTTTTATTATTTAATAATAAATATAAAGAATTATAAATATTTATTTTAATTTTTTTTATTTTAAATAAAATTAATTTAAATAAACGTATAATAAATTTTTTTTTTATTATTATAATAAAAACGAATATAAAAATATTGTTTTATAGAATTTCTATATAAATAATTTTAAGAATTGAAAAGTAATATATTTTAAAATAATTATTAGTAATAATATTATTTGTTTAAAAAATTATTTTAAAAAGAATAATATTTATATATTATATAGAAAATTATACGAATAAATTGAAATTTTTATTTAAAAACGATAATAATATATAATTTGATCAAATATAAAAATACAATAATAAATAAAAAAAAAAAAAATTCAATTTTCGATTTAATTTAGAGAATTAATTATAATCAAATTTAATTGTTTCAAATAAATTATAGAGATTATAATTTGAATTAAATATATAATAAAAATTCAAATAAAAAATATTTATTATTCGATAATTAAATTTATAAAAATTTTAAAAAGTATTAATTCGAGAAAATAAAAAAATAATTTTTAATATTTTTAATACAAATTAAAAATTATAATAAGAAGTATTTTAAAATAGAAATAAAATATATGTATTTTTAAAAACGTTATTTTAAAAACTCGAGAAAATCGTCGAAGAATTTAATAAAATAAAAAATAAACATAGAATAATAATTTATTATAAAATAAATTAATTTAAAATAATAACGTTTAATCGATTTAAAATAGTAATATTTTAAAAAAAAATATTAATTCGATTAAAAATAATAAAAAATTAATATTACGAGTAAATTTTAAAATAAATATAATATTATTTGCAATGTAAATAGAAAAATTTATTAGAATTAAATTTATTACAATAATAAATTTTTCAATTTTTTGATATACGATAAAATAATTATAAATTTCAAAAGATTGATTATTTTTAACGAGAAATTTACGACGGATATTAATTGTACGATATAAAAAAAGAAAATTTAAAAACTTGAATAAAAATGAAAAAAAGAACGTTAAAAAATTAAATTATTAAAAAGTTTAATAATTTGAAAAAAATTTATTTTAATAATAATAATAAATATAAAAAAATAATTTACGATTTTTTCGACGAGAAATTGAAATTATTTTAAGTTTATTGTAATAATATAAATATTACGTTGAATATATATAAAAAAGCGTTTTTAATTATATTGAAAAAATAAATATGAAATTTTTATTTGAATAATATTTTTTATTATAATTTTTCGTTTAAAGAAATTATTAAATATATAAAAATTAAATTCGAAATTTTATATGTTTTAATAATATATTAAAAAAATAAAAAGAAATTATTTTATGAGATATTGTTAAAAAATTTTTTATTAAGAAATTGATTGAGAATTTTGAATTATTATTTGATAAATTATAATAAATTCGAGAAAAATAATTGAAAAAAAAATCGTAAAAATAATAATATAAAAAATTGTATTTTATGAGTTTGTAATAATATTAAAAAATATTGTATATATTTTGTAGATTTTAGAGATATATTAAAAAGCGTTTAATATTAATTGTAATATATTATTCAATTAATTGAAAAAAAAAAAAATACAAAGTAATTGAATTTTAGTATTTATTTTATTGATTGTAAATATAATAAACATAGAATAAATAAAAATTGTAATAATAAACGCGATTAAAGTAAATATAATTACGATTATAATAATTAGAAGTATAGTAAATACGATTAAAATAATTATTTGAAAGAGAAAAAATATTATATTTGTAAAAAAATAAAATATTGATCGATGAAATATTTTTTAAAAAAGAAACGACAAATATATAAAAAGTTTAAAAACGAAATTTATTTTCGATATAAGAAATATATTTTTATAATAAATTATTAGATTTTTTTAGTTTATAAAGAAAAAGTAAAAAAATTCGATAGTAAAAATAAAATAAATATTTTTAATATTTTTGTTTTAAATATAAAAAAATTCAATTTCGAGAAATAAAAAAATAGTAATAAAAAGATCGCAAAAATTAGTTTTTTTGTCGTAAAATACGTTAATATCGAGAAATTAATCGTATAATTGAATAATTAAAAAATGCAATATTTTTTGATTAAAAACGACGTATTTCGTTTAATTAAAAAAAATTTAAATTAAATTTTTTTTTTTTAATTTACGAATAAATATATTGTAAAGAGATTTCAAAGTATATTATTAGATATAAATGTAGTTACTATATTAATTGTAGAATACGATTAATTTATAATTTTATAAAAAATCGATTTATAGATTAAATTTAATATTTCGAGTCGCGAGAAAAAGATTTAATTTGAAGTAAATAATGTAAAAATCGAAAATACGATTAAAATTTATATTTTTGTTAGAAATATTATTTTTTATATCGTATTTTGTAATATATTATTTTTACTATTTTTAAAAGATATAAATAAATTTAAGATTTGATTTAATAATATGAAAAATCGCATAAAAAAATATAATAATAATATAATCGTATTAATTGTACGTAAATAGAAATATTTATAGATTTTATTAATAGAATTAAAAAAAAAAATTATTTAATATTATTTGATAAATACAAATTTACGACGTATATATAAAAAATTTGAATATTTATTGATATAATAATTTATAAATATTTTTAATAGAATTAAATATAAAAATTTTATATTTTAATAATTAAAATAAATAAATAAATTTTATTACTATTGTTAAATAAATACGAAGTTATTAGAACGATTTAAATTTTTTTTATTAAATAATTACGAGTTTAATTATTCGATAATTATTAATATTATATATTTAAATAATAATACGATTTTACAATTTGTAGATTTTACTATAAAATTTCAAAATGTACAATTTGTTATAAAAATGTTTGCGCGAATAATATAAAATGTAATTAAAAAGTATTGAATTGATATGTATTTGAAATCGTTAGAAATTTTAATTTATAACGTTGAAAAGAATTTTACGTTAATAGAATTTAAATAATAAATAAAAATTGTAACGATAAAAATAAAAAAAATTTTGATTGAAATATATAATTTAATTGAAAAAATGAAATAGTATTATATTTTATTATAATAAGTTTATACGATTATATTGAAAAAAATAATAAAACAAATTACGAAAAAGTAAATATTACAAATAGTAATAAAAATTTGTAATAATTTAATAAAATCGAATAAATTCGTATTAATTTTATTAGTATTTAAAGTATATTTTAAAATTTTCGATATAAATATTTTTATATTGATAGTAGTAAAAAAAGTAAATACTATTTGTAAAATAATAAACGAATTTCGTTGTATGTAAATGAAATAGTAAATTAATAATATTTTAATAATAAAAAATAATTTTAATATTTTAATTATTTTAAATTTATTTATTAATTTTAATGTTTGAGTTTTTAAAGAGTATAAAAAATAGAAAAGATTATATAAATTGTTAGTAATTACAAATAAAAAATGTATTATATAATTATTTTATAAATTAATTGTAGTAAAATTTTATTTTCGAAAATCGTAAATTGAAAAGTCGATAAAAAAATAATCTACGAGAATTATATAAAAAAACGAGAGATTAAAAACGATAAAAATAATATAAAAAAATAAAAAATAAAAAAATAATAATAATAATAATAGCGATTTTATAAATAATAAAATTTTTAATTAATATTATATAAACGAGAAAATTATTATTGATATAATTTATATAATAAATAAAAAAAAAACGAATATAAAATTTGTAATTAAATTATAAAAAAAAAAATTATTATTATATTTGAAAATTTTTTTAAAGTTTTATAATAAAAAAAATAAAATAGATTATTTGTTAAAAACGTTTTTAAATTTATATAATACGATTTAATAATATATAAAAATATTTCGATTTTTAAATTTAAATTAATATACGAAATTAAAAGTAAAATAATAAACGAATTATACGAAAAAACGAGAATCGTAATTTAAATTTTTAATAATAAATTGAAAAAATTTATTTTTACGAAATTTTTTATAATTTAACGAATAAATTAAAAAATAATTTTAATTTTAATTTAAAATTATAATTTTGTAATATAATTATAGAACGTTACACAAGTATATATATAATTACAAATTTTAATTTAACGAATAATTTTTATCAATTTATTAAAAAAAATAATATATTTTTATTTCAAAAAAATAATTATAATTATAAAAAAATTATTATATAAATTCGTAAAAATAAATATTTATTGATTTATTATATATTATATTTTTGAATTAAAAATAAAATTTTCAATATATAATTTTTGTTTTTTCATTGAAAAAAATAAAAAAATATTTGAGATTATTAATATACAAATAAATAATACATTAAAATTATTAATATTATAATTTACAAATTTAAAAAAAAAAAAACTAAAAAAAATTAAATTGTAAACAAAGAATAAAAAATATTTAATATTTATAAATTAATTAATATTTAACGATAAAATTATACAATTATTAAAAAGAAATAAAATACGATTTAAATAAAAAAATAAAAATAAAAAAATCGAATTTATCGATTTAAAAACTACAAATTATTTTGATTAATATCGAAAATAATAAATTCGTAAAACGTATATTATATTTATTTATCAATTAAAAACTATTTTTAATTTATTAATCGTTACGTAATATTAAATTTCGATCGAGAAAAACGTAATAACTTTAAATAAAAAATTAAAATAATAATAAAACAATTTATTATATAATATTTATTATATTTCGATTAATTTAAAAACAATTAAAATATTCGTATTCGTAAACGATTTATACGCCAATAATATCGACTTAAGTTCGTAAATTGAATATATAATTATAATAATTAATAAAATTCGAATAAAAAACGATTTTAAAATAAAAAAATAATTTAATATATTAGAATTTTATAAAGTGTAAAAAAGTTATTAAAAGTGTTTTAACGTTTGAAATCTACGAAATAATTAATAAAACGAATATAATAATTGTAATAATTTCGATTATTAATATAATCGTAAAATAATTCGATTTATTTAATATTTTTATTATTATTTGTACGAATTTGTATTCTTTATACGATTATTTAATAAAATTAAAAATAACGAACGAAAAACGTTTTATAATTAATATTATAATTTTAAAATAATCGTACGAACGTAAAAAATTATAAAAAATACAATAAATACATAAAAATAATAATTCGATAAATATTATAATAAAATTCAATTCAAATAAAATTTTATAAACGTTTATTAATACGAATAATCTTACGATTAAAAAAAAAATAAAAATAAAAAAAAATAAAATTTAAAATAAAAATAAAATTTTATTTTTTTAAATCGAATTAATTAATTTATTTCAAATTAAATTTTTAAAAATACAAAAAAATAATTAATTATTATTAATTAATCACATAAATTACAATTTAAAATATTCGATTATCGATTTTATAATTTTATTATTTACTTTATTTATTTTATTATCGATTTTTCGATTTTATTAATAATAATAATAAATACAATTTTTTTATTATTATAAATCAATTTTAAAAAAAATTTACGTTTTAACAAATTTCGATTTTATTAATTGATTTTTAAATCAATTAAAATATCGTATTATAAAAATTTAATCGCGTTTAAAATACGTCGAATTATTAATATTTTCAATAATTATACAATGCAATTAATACTACGAATAAAAATTTATTAATTGTACAAAATACGATTTTTTAAAATATAATATAAATAAAAAATTTTTTTATAATTCGTATTCAAAATAATTAAATTATTAATTTAATTATTTTTTTAATTTCGATTATCGATTTACGTATTAATTAATATTTTTTCGATTTTTTTACGAATATACGAATAATTAAAAAATAAAACGATATAATTTATAATACTTTTTTTACTACGATTAAAATATTATCAAATTAAATTTTATATTAATTTTATAAGAAAAAAAAATAATTAAAATAAAAATTGAAATATATATATAAAAAAATAAATAAATATAATATAAAATATTGAAATTAAAAAATATTTTTTATTTTGAAAATAATTACTTTTTTTCTTTAAAAATTGTTTAATTAACACTATATAAAATTATTATAATTTTACGAAAAATTTATAATATAATCGATATAATCACGAGATTTTTTTATTTTGTTTCTTTTGAACGAGCGATTTTTTATAATCGTTTTATAAATATTAAATTTTTAAATTACGAGATTATTTATTGAATTTACAATTAAATAAAAAATTATACTAAAAAATAAATTAGATCTTTATTATAAAAATAGAAATTACTAATATCGAAATATATATACGTATTTATCACGTGTTTTAACTAAGAAAAAATTAATATAAAAGTTGAAAATATATCAATACTTTCAATTTCAAATTTAATTCTTTAAACAATCAATAATCTTTATATTCAATACGTAAAAACTATAACAATTAAACGTAATATATTGATATATTTGAATATTTTAATATTATTAACAAATTTTAATATTAATATTAATTTTAATAATTTTTAAATTATAAAAATAATTAATTCGAAATTTATTTTTTATTTTATTAAATTAATTATTAATTAAACGTTAAAAATTTAAATATATAATTATTAGAATTTTAATAACGTTTTGTATTTTTTAATATATTAAAAAAATAAATAAAAAATAAATATTTATATTTATTTTTATAAAAAAAAATTAATTTAATATTTTTATTTAAAAATATATTTAAAATTATTTTAAAAAATTAAAATTATTTTATTTAATTCTCGTTTTAATTTTATTTATTTTTAATTAATTTTTATAATATATAAAATTTTATTATTTAATTGTTTTAAAATTATATATAAAATAAAATTATTATATAATAATTAATATATTATATTTTAATTTTATAAATTTTTTTAATATTTATATAATTAATAAATATATTAATTATAATAAATTAAAAAACAAAATAAAAATTATTAATATTTATATAATTGTAAATAAAATATTAAAAATTTATAAATTATAATATAAATAAAATTAT